>PVHT021183507.1:4206080-4231972 GCA_004024745.2 Catagonus wagneri
TGCTGGGAAAACTGGACAGCTACATGTAAAAAAATGAAACTAGAACACTTCCTAACACCATGCACAAAAATAAACTCAAAATGGATTAAAGATCTAGATATAAGACCAGATACTATAAAACTCTTAGAGGAAAACATAGGCCAAACACTCTCTGACATAAATGATAGCAACATCTTCTCAGATCCATGTGTCAGAGTAAAGACAATAAAAAGAGAAATAAACAAATGGGACTTAATTAAACTTCAAAAGTTTCTGCACAGCAAAGGAAACCCTAAACAAAACGAAGACAACCCACAGAATGGGAGAAAATATTGGCAAATGATTCAACTGACAAGGGATTAATCTCCAAAATTTACAAACACCTCCTACAGCTCAACACCAAAGAAACAAACAACCCCATCAAAAAATGGGGAGACGATCTAGGCAGACAATTCTCCAAAGAAGACATGCAGACGGCAAATAAACACATGAAAAGATGTTCAACATCCCTCCTCATTAGAGAAATGCAAATCAAAACCACTATGAGGTACCACCTTACACCAGCCAGAATGGCCATCATCAAAAAGTCTACAAACAATAAGTGCTGGAAAGGGTGTGGAGAAAAAGGATCCCTATTACACTGTTAGTGGGAATGCAAATTGGTGCAACCACTGTGGAAAACAGTATGGAGATTCCTCAGAAAACTGAAAATAGAATTACCATTTGATCCAGCAATCCCTCTCCTGGGCATCTATCCAGCGGAAACCATGACTGGAAAAGACACATGGACTCCAGTGTTCATTGCGGCACTCTATGCAATAGCCAGGTCATGGAAACAACCTAAATGCCCATCGACAGAAGAGTGGATAGGGAAGATATGGTACATACACACAATGGAATATTACTCAGCCATTAAAAGGAACAAATTACCAACACTTATAGCAACATGGATGGACCTAGAAATTATCACACGAAGTGAAACCAGTCAGACAATTAGACAGCAACACCCAATGCTATCGCTTACATGTGGAAACTAAAAAGACACAATGAACCTCTTTACAGAACAGACAATGACTCACAGACTTTGGAAAACCTTGGTTTTTCAAATAAGACAATCTGGGGGGTGGGGGGATGCACTGTGGGTTTGGGATACAAAATCTGTAAAAATGACTTGTGATGATTTATGTACACCTATAACTGAAATAAAATCCACTAAGAAAAAAAACAAGAAATTAAGATTTTCAATAGAAATGCAGATCACTGTAACAAGAACACAGAAACTATAAAATGAACCAATCAAAATGAGACAATTCAACTGGCAAGATAAAAACCAATCTAGAAGCAATGATTAGTAGACTAAATGACACAGAATGAATAAGTGATCTGGAAGACAGAAAAATGAAAATGAAAATCACCCAATAAGAACAGGAGACAAATGGAAAAAAAAAAGAAAGCAACAAAAAAGTCATATGGAATATATAAAGCATACCAACCTACGGGGTTCCAGAAGGAGAAGGGGGAGAGAGAAAGAAAGGAATCAAAAATGTATTTGAGGAAATTTTTTTTTTTTTTTTTTTTTTTTTTGCTTTTTAGGGCCACACCCACGGCATATGGAGGTTTCCAGGCTAGTGATCCAGTTGGAACTATAGCCACTGGCCTACACCACAGCCACAGCAACACCAGATCCAAGCTGCATCTGCAACCTACACCACAGCTCACAGTAATGCCGGATCCTTAACCCACTCAGTGAGGCCACGGATTGAACCCACAACCTAGTGGTTCCTAGTCAGATTCGTTTCTGCTGAGCCACAATGGGAACTCCAATATTTGAGGAAATTATGACTGAAAACTTCCCAAACCTAAAGAAGGAAACACATCCAGGGACAGGAAGCACGGAGGGTCCTAAACAAGATGAACTCAAATAGACCCACACCAAGACATGTCACATTTGAAATGGAAAAACTTAAAGAAAGGATTCTAGGAGCTCCCATTGTGGTTCAGCAGGTTAAAAAACCCAACTAGTATCCATGAGGATGCAGGTTCGATCCCTGGCCTCACTCAGTGGGTTAAGGATACCGAGTTGCCATAAGCTGTGGTATAGGTCGCAGACACGGCTTGGATCTGGTATTATTGTTTTGGCTGTGGTGTAGGTTGCCAGCTGAACCTCCAATTCAACACCTAGCCTAGGAAATTCCATATACCACAGGTGCAGCCCTAAGAAGGAAAAAAAAAAGAGAAGATTCTAAAGACAGCAAGAGAGAAACAAAGAGTCAGGCTTTAAGCTGAATTATCTGCAGAAACTTTGCAGGCCAGAAGAGGTGGCATGATATATATATAAACCCACACACCTACAGTCAATTAATCAATGACATAGGAGGCAAGAACATACAATGAAGAAAAGATGGTCTCTTCAGCAAGTGGTGTTGGGAAAGCTGGACAGCTGCAAGTAAATCAAGTTAGAGCACACCTTCACACCATACAAAAAGTAAACTCAAAATAAAGACCTAAATATAAGCCATGACACCATAAAACTCCTAGAAGAGAGCATTGGCAAAACACTTTTGGACATAAATGGCAGCACTATTTTCTTAGCTCAATCTCCCAAGGTAAGAGAAATAAAAGTTATAATAAACAAACACGACGACCTAATCAAATTTAAAAGCTTTTGCACAGCAAGAGACACCATCAACAAAATGAAAAGACAACCTATGGAATAGGAGAAAAGATTTGCAAACAATGCGACCGACAAGGCGTTAATACTTAAACATACAAAGAGCGCATATAAAACCCAATATCAAAAACCACAAATAACCTAACCAAAAAAATGGACAGAAGACCTAAACAGATATTTCTCCAAAGAAGACATACGGATGGCCAGTAGGCAAATGAAAAAAGGCTCAGTATCACTAATTACAAGAGAAACGCAAATCAAAACTACAATGAGGTATCGCCTCACACCAGTCAGAATGGCCATCATCAATAAGACTACAAATAACAATGCGGGACAGGGTGTGGCGAAAAGGGAACCCTCCTGCACTGTTGGTAAGAAAGTACATTGGTGCAGCCAATATGGAAAACAGTATGGAGGTTCCTTAAAAAACTAAAAATAGAGCTACCATGTAATCTAGCAATTCCTCTCCTAGGTATATATTTGGAAAAGGCAAAAACTTTAATTCAAAAAGATACACACACCTCAGTGTTCATACC
This sequence comes from Catagonus wagneri, assembly GCA_004024745.2. Classification (NCBI taxonomy): domain Eukaryota; kingdom Metazoa; phylum Chordata; class Mammalia; order Artiodactyla; family Tayassuidae; genus Catagonus; species Catagonus wagneri. The sequence goes on from PVHT021183507.1 coordinate 4,209,267, forward strand.
AGCACTATAACAGTCAAGACATGGAAACAACCCAAATGCCCATCAACAGGCAACTGGCTTAAAAAGGTGTATTACACACGCACACACAAACACACACATGCACAGGCATATATACATATATACATATATATATGTATATATATATATATATATATATATATATATATGTAGGAATATTACTCAGACATAAAAAAGAATGAAATATTGCCATTTGCAACAATTTGGATGGACTTACGGAATATTATACTTAGTGAAGTAACTCACACAGAGAAAGACAATATATCACTTATATGTAGAATCTAAAACATAATACAAATGAATCTATATACAAATCAGAAACAGATGCACAGACACAGAAAACAACTTAACGGTTATTAAAAGGAAAAGGGAGAGGGGAGGGATAAATTAGGAGCACAGGATCAACAGATACAAACTACTATACATAAAATACATAAGCAACAACAATTTACTATATAGCACAGGGAACTATGTTCAATACCTTGTAATAACCTATAATGGAAAATAATCTGAAAAAGAGTGTGTGTGTGTGTGTGTGTGTGTGTGTGTGTGTGTGTAACAATCACTTTGCTATACAACTCTAACACAATATTGTAAATCAACTATACTTCAATTAAAAAAAGTTGTCAAGGCAAGTTCAATACAAAAACAATGCTGGATAATATGCAAATAAATTAAATAATTTAGAGAATTTAGACTTTTACTTCACACCATATACAAAAAAAATTAACTCAAAATGTATCATACACCCAAAATGTTAAAGCCAAAACTATAAAACTGTTGGGGGAAAGAAAACAAAGGAGAAACTATTTTACGTCCTTGCTTAGGGAACATGACATCCTTGCTTAGGGAACATGACATCAAAGTACAAACCATAAACAAAAAGAAATGACAAAACGGACTTCATCAAAACTTAAAATTTTTGCCCTTCAAAAGATACTGTCAATCAAGTGCCGACTTTGAAAAGGAAGACAAGTATTTAAGAACCATGTATCTGCTGAAGGACTTGTAGCCAGAATATATAAAGAAAACTTAACAATTCAACCATAAAAAGACAAATGATTCAACTTGGAAGTGAGCAAAGGATGTGAACGAACATTTCTCTAAAGATATACAAATAACCGGTAAGCACATGAAGAGATGCTCAACATCATTAGCCATCAGGAAAATGCAAATCAAAGCCACGACAAGATACCACTTTACACCCACTGGGACAGGTAATGTTAAAAATCTGATGATGCCACACGTTGCCAAGGATGTGGACAGACTGAAACCCTCAGTACCACCGGTGGGAACGTAAAATGCCACAACTATTTTGGAAAAGAGTCTAGAAGTCTCTGAAAATGTTGAACATGGAATTACCATACAACCCAAAAATTCAGCTCCTAGGCCTAAATATGCCCAAGAGAAGTGAACATATCTTCATACACAGAAACTTGTACATGAATGTTCGTAGCAGCATTATTCACAACCACCAAACGCTGGGGGAAAGTCCAAATGCCCACCAAGTGACAACTCAATAAACATGGTACATCTGAATAATGCAATACTGCTCAACTGTAATATTGAACGAACTTAACGCTAAGCGGAAAAGGCCAGACACAGAAGACTACATGTATTATCCCCTTTATGTGAAATTTCTAGCAAAGACAAAACTACGTTGACAGAAAGCAGATCAGTGGTTCCCTGAGGGTGGGAGTAGGAGCACGGCTGATGTCATACAAGCACAAAGGAAATTTTCTAGGTGATGGAAGTGTCCCCAGACTAGCTTGTAGTGATGGCTTCATGCTGTATGAATTTATTAGAAATCGTTGTACTGTCACAAGAGGTGAATTTTAGGGTTTGTAAATCACAGCTCAAAAAATCAGTGGGAGGGAGTTCCCATTGTGGCTCAGCAGAAACAAATCTGACGAATAACCACGAGGACGTAGATTTGATCCTTGGCCTTGCTCAGTGGGTTAAGATCCGGCATTGCCGTGATCTGTGGTGTAGGTTGCAGACTCGGCTCGGATCTGGTGTTGCTGTGGCTGTGGTGTAGGCCAGTGGCTACAGCTCCAATTGGACCCCTAGCCTGGGAACCCCCATATGCTGCAGGTGCAGCCCTAAAAAAAGACAAAAAAAAAAAATCAGGGGGAAAAAACATTGGCGGGGCTGGAAGAGTATGTTCCGAAAACAGCCCCTGGTTGACCAGTCCAGAAGGCTCCCCTTCAGCGGCTGACGGTGGAATCACTCTGCCTCTGACATGACACAGAAAACTGCTGTGCCCACGAGGCCGCTGAGTCAGGAAACTGTCAGCCAAGGGAGAAAGCTGATGCCACTGCCGCTGGCCCCAACACCACCTCATTTCTGCTGGAAGCCAGCCTGGCTCTCCCCTTCACACGTGTTACTTCTAAATCAGTCATGATTAGTGGAACCCAAGTTATGTCCAAAATCTTTTCCATGTGGGATTCTGGGGAATACAGTTTTTAGCTTTCTAGCTTCCACTGATGGGATTAAGACTCATCATCCGCCAGGCCAGCAGTGGCTGCTCTACCAGCGTCTTCCACGTGGCATGAGTTCATCTGTGCATGTCACTGGCTATTTTTTCTGCCTGAGTGGCATTCCATTAACTGGCCATGCCACATATACCCATACACACATCTTTGGAGAAATGTCCTTTCAAATTCTTTGCCCACATTTGAACTGAGTTCTTTGTCTTGTCATGGTTGAGTTACAGGACTTCTTCCCATGTTCTGGTTACAAGTCCTTCACGCTGTTTTAATGACTGTAGCTTTATAAGATGTTTTAATGTAGGCAGAACAAGGTGTCCTTTGTTATTTTTTTTTCCTGCACTTTACTATATTTGTAAACTACTTCTTTTTTCCACACCCACAGCATGCAGAAGCTACCAGGCTAGGGCATGAACCTGAGGCACAGCAGTGACAACGCTGAATCCTTAACCATTAGGCCACCAGGGAACTCCTATCTTTGTAAACTTTAAAATAAACCTGAGTTCCATAAAAATTCCTGTTGGGGGTTTTCACTGAAATTGCATTTATACTGATCTGTGAAAGAATAACATCTACTTTTTTATTGATAGAGCCTTCTCAATCATTAATATGATGTATTTTTCAATTTAATCATGTCTGTTTTTAGTAAACTTTAATAATTTTACACAAAACTATCTCATACAACTTTTGCTGAATTTAATTTTGGTTTATAGTTTGTGTTTGTATAGTTTGTGGATGTGATTTTTCCCCCTTTTCCTAGTGAACAAACAGTAATATATGGGAACACTGTTTTTTGTATGCTAAGTATTTATATCTAGATACTTCACTACTATTTCTCAAAATGTATAACTTTTTACATAGATGACTAAATCTTCAGCAATATTTTTTTCACTTCCTTTTCAATATTTATCCCTCATTGAGGAAATACATATAGCTGATTATATTGTCCCCCAAAAAATGCTCAAACAGTAGAGAAATATACGTATTTTCTCAATGGTTCTCATCCTGGCCTCACTGTTGTTTTTTTTTGTTTTTGTTTTTGTCTTTTTGCCTTTTATTTAGAGCCGCACTCGCGGCATATGGAGGTTCCCAGGCTAGGGGTCTAACAGGAGCTGCAGCCGCTGGCCTTCGCCACAGCCACAGCAACACGGGATTCGAGCCGCGTCTGCGACCTACACCACAGCTCACGGCAACGCCGGATCCTTAACCCACTGAGCAAGGCCAGGGATCGAACCCACAACCTCATGGTTCTTAGTCGGATTCGTTAACCACTGAGCCACAAAGGGAACTCCCTCACTGTTCTTTTAATAGCTGTTTATTTATATATTTATTTATTTATTTTGTCTTTTTGTCATTTTAGGGCCTCACCCACGGCATATGGAGGTTTCCAAGCTAGGGGTCTAATCGGAACTACAGCTGCTTGGCCTACGCCACAGCCACAGCAACGTAGGGTCCAAGCCATGTCTGCAACCTACACCATAGCTCACGGAAACGCCAGATCCTTAACCCACTGAGTGAGGCCAGGGATCAAACACACAACCTCATGGTTCCTGGTTGGATTTGTTTCTGCTGCGCCAATACGGGAACTCCTAATAGCTGTTCTTTGAGAAGTGGAAAGAAGCTACTATGTTTAGAAACACTTTTTCTTTTCTGCTTTTTTTTTTAGGGCCAGGAGTCAAATCAGAACTGCAGCTTCAGGTCTACGTCACAGCCACAGCAATGCCATATCCTTAACCTACTAAGCAAGGCCAGGGATTGAACCCGCATGCTCATGGATACTAGTCAAGTTCTTAACCCACTGAGCCACAACAGGAACTCCCTTAAAGACTTTTTTTTAATTTATTTTTTAAATTGTGGTAAACGCAAAATTTACCATCTTGTTAATTCACCATTTTAACCATTTTTTCTTTCTTTTCACCTTTTTTTTCCTTTTTTGCTTCTTAGGGATGTACCTGTTGCATATGGAGGTACCCAGGCTAGAGGTCGAATTGGAGCTACAGTTGCCAGCCTACACACAGCCACAGCAATACCCGATCCAAGTTGCGTCTGCGACCTACACCACAGCTCACAGCAACAATGGATCCTTAACCCACTGAGCGAGGCCAGGGATGGAACCTGCAACATCATGGTTTCTAATTAGGTTCATTTCTGCTGTGCCAGGACAGGAGCTCCCATTTTATCCATTTTTAAATGTGGTTAAAGTAGCACTAAGGACACTACACTGCAGTGCATGCTATAAAACTGAAACTCTATACACAAAGCCCCTCCTTCCATGGCAACCACCACACTACTTTCTGTCTCTAAGAATCTGACTAATTTAAATGCCTAATATGAGTGGATTATTTATCTTTTTGTCACCGGCTTATTTCACTGAGTGTAATGTCCTCAAGCTTCATCCATGTCATAGCACGTGTCAGAATTTCCCTCCTGTTCAAGGCTAAGTAACACATTTTTTTTGTCCTTTTTTTTTTTTTTTGCCTTTTCTAGGGCCGCACCTGTGGCATATGGAGGTTCGCAGGCTAGGGGTCTAATTGGAACTGTAGCTGCCAGTCTTCGCCACAGCAACATGGGATCCGAGCCGCGTCTGCAACCTACACCACAGCTCACGGCAACGCTGGATCCTTAACCCATTGAGTGATGCCAGGGATCAAACCCACAACCTCATGGTTCCTAGTCGGATTCGTTAACCACTGAGCCATGACGGGAACTCCACTGGATCACATTTTATCCACTCATCCATCAATGGACAATGGGTTGCTTCCTTTTGACTACAGTGAATAATGCTGCTATGAACATGGGTGTGAAAATCTCTCTTCCAGTCCCTGTTTTCAATTCTCTTGGATATAAACACCCAGAAATGAGATTATTGGGCCATGTGGTAATGCTGTGTTTAACTTTCTGAGGAACCAGAGAGGCTTTTAAATGATTTCTTAGTTTGTCAATCTCAACAGCACGCAACAGTATTTGGAAATGAAGCTGAACACACACAGGAGACTATTCTGTCTATAGATCATGCCTGGTGGGCAAATGAATTCAGGAAGCCCCAGACATAGCAACTCAAAGTCCCTGACCTACTGGGAGCCCTGGGTTCTGCTGACCCTGCTTTGTTTTTTGAAATCCTCTGCTTCCTCAGCCTCCCTGAGGTCCCACCTTCCAAGTCTTGCCTCTTTTTCAGGCTCCCTTGTGAACTCTTTCTCTGAAAGCCCACAATGAATGCTGAGTAGGGACTCTGGAATCCTGCCAGCTGCCAGGCTTGAACCCAAGACTTTGCCGCCAGCTCCTCCCTGGGAACTGTCACCTTGGGAACCATGGGCTGTAGGGGCACAGGGTGAAGGGCCTGCTCCAGTGCCCCCTAAGACTGTCCTCTGCAAAGGCTGTCCCCCTGTGGCTAGAGAGGGGCATGGGGGTGGGGAAACCAAAAAAGATGAAAAGAAACTGGAGACAGGAAGGTATCACCTTCCTGACAACAGAAAGGGGTGAAAATGTGTTGTGGGTGGAAAGCAGGGGTTGGGTCCCCAAATATTTCAGCTTCTATTATTTGAACCTCAGCACCTGGATGGGGGATGGGCACCGAAAGTACCTGCAGACGATTCTTTACGAACAGGGCCAGCAGGACCCCGTGTGATCTGTCCTTTACCACCCGCCTTGTCTCATATCCTTCTACACCCCCCCAGTTTTCTTTATCCTCCAGCCCCAAGAGTTTCTCCCTACCCGTTTTGGTCAATTCCTGTCCACTGTTCAGATGCCCTCCCTGACTACCTCCATGACTAGGTGGGAGCCCTGTGCCTTTCCATCACCGGACACTCCCTGCCCTCCACTCCGCTGGGACTGTTTGTATGAATATCTGTCTGACCGGCCTCAGGAGACCAAGTGCCCTGCAGACAAGTAGGCACAGAGGTGAAACTAGGTCCTCACCCAAGACAACGAGGTCAGAAAAGAGAGACCCCACGCACCAGAAATGAAAGCCAGATATCCGCGCGGCGGCGCGGGAGGAGCGGGGGGGGCGGGGGGCACTGTCCTCTGCCTGTATGTGGGCCTGGGAGTACGTGTGTGCGGGTGGTCACCCGTTGTCAGAAGCGCCTGGTCTGAGGGGGAGGGGTCCAGAGGAGGGACAGTGGAACTGAGCGGTCTGCTTGCTGGTGGGTCTGCTACTGTCTTCTGCTCTCAGCACCAGTGCACCTGTCCGTCCTTCTATCCGTGCGTCCTTTAGCGGTCGCCAAGCCCCTTTCTCGCTCTATCCCTCACGCCTCTCCCCCAGCTCTCCCTCGACATCCTCTGCCTCAACAATGCCACACCCTCACCTCCGTGCCCCTGCTCCCCGCCTTTCTTGCTTACCTGGGGTCTCTCGGCCTGTCTGCGGGCCACTGCTACTGAACCACAAAGCGCCATGGTGAGGTGTGCCTGCGGCACGAGGCCTCCTTCACTAGAGAGGCGCCCATCACAAAATAGTCTTGGGCACACCCATCAAGTTTGCCAACTACGTCGAGCTCGGCTCCAAGCACAGAAACTGCTGGCATTTGCCCACCTACACGGAGTTGCGCCTTCACGGACCTAGGACTAACTCAAAGTACCACGTGCCCTCCTGCGCCTGCGTACACCACCTCTTGCGCCTGCCCACCACACCCTCTCGCGCCGCTCCTTCCCTGCTGCGCCTGCGTGCTGTGTCTTCCCTCCTGCGCCTGCGTGTTGTCTGTTCCCTCTAGCAAAGAACCTATGTCTCATTTGCATGTTTAGTGGGTTTCATTGAGGCCGCGTGTGTTCAAAGATTTGACTCTAAATTCTGCCATTAATTAAGTGTTCTTGCTCAAATTATTTAGCGTCACTCATCAAGATGTATACATTAAATGCGTGTGATTTCTTTTTTTGTTAAAAAATTACTTAATTTCACTGTGCCTCGGTTTCCCCATCTGTAAAATGGGATATTATAGATAGATTAAATATAGTATTAAAACTCTTAGCAGTTTTCGTCGAGGCTCAGTGGTTAACAAATCTGACTAGCAACCATCCCTGGCTTCTCTCAGTGGATTCAGGATCAAGCTTTGCCGTGAGCTGTGGTGTAAGCCACAGGCGTGGCTCGGATCTGGCGGCGGGCAGCTGTAGCTCCAATTAGACCCCTAGCCTGGGAACCTCCAAATACCTTGAGTGAGGCCCTAGAAAAGGCAAAAAGACAACAACAGAAAACCCTCTTAAACATGTATGTGAATGTATCCATTTCATAATTTATTTTATGTTAAGCTTTTTGGATTTTTTTGGGCTGCAGAAGTACCTAAGCCACGGATTGAACTCACGCCACTGCTGTGATCCAAGGCTTAGCAGTGACAAGGCCAGATCCTTAACCTGTTGCACCACCAGGGAACTCCTTATTTTACATTGTTTCAAGATATTTTTTATATTGGCATTTTTATATAAATATATAATAGCACTTACCACAAAATCTGCTACAAGGATTCAGTGAGTTTACTCTTATCAAATAGCTCCTGGAACACCAAGCATTGCATCAGCATTGGTTACTAGTCTTAACGTCACTGTTATTGTGTTTCTTCTGCAGTGAGTCCCATTCCTTAACAAGCTCATTCTCGATCACCCTGACTGACCACCCAGGCCCACTCTGTATCACACATCCTTTTAAAATGTTCTACCCAGGGGCTACCATGGTGGCTCAGTGGATTACGAACCTGACTAGTATCCATGAGAACGCGGATTTGATCCCTAGCCTCGCTTAGTGAGTTAAGGATCCAGCATTGCTATGAGCTGTGGTGTAGTTTGCAGACATGGCTTGGATCCTGCATTGCTGTGGCTATGGTGTAGGCCAGCATCTATAGCTCCAATTAGACCCCTAGCCTGTGAAGCTCCACATGCTGCAGTTGCGACCCTAAAAAGACAAAAAATAAAAATAAAAAAATAAAAAATAAAAATGTTCTGCCCAGCCCTGTTGGCCACCTGCTACCACGGTTGTATCATTTATTTGTTTAGTTGGTCCATTCCATGAGGGCAAGGGGCTGAACTGCCTTGTTCCACATGGGCCTCCAAGATCTAGAACAGGACTGGCCCCTAAAGTGTATGTTCAATGAATAAATGCCCATTTTTCAGATTGGAAAAAGGGAGACGAGACCTCAAGGGGCTTGTCCAGTCAATGTAATAAAGTATGCAGTAAGGAGTTCCCGTTATGGCTCAGCAGTAACAACCGGACTAGTATCCATGAGGATGTGGAGCTCCTAAAAATACACAAACACTGGAGTTCCAGTCGTGGCGCAGTGGAAATGAATCCGACTAGGAATCATGAGGTTGCGGGTTTGATCCCTGGCCTCGCTCAGTGGGTTAAGGATCTGGCGTTGCCGTGAGCTGTGATGAAGGTCACAGACTCCGCTCAGATTTGGCACTGCGGTGGCTGTGGCGTAGGCCAGCAGCTACAGCTCCAATTGGACCCCTTGCCTGGGAACTTCCATATGCCACACATGAGGCCCTAAAAAACAAAAAATAAATAAAAAATAAAGTGTTCAGTAAGTAGACAGTGAGTAGGGAAAAAACTGAATCAGAGAAGGGGGTAGACTAGCTAGGGCTGGGGGTGTAATTTTGTTTGGGTGTGGGGGGTTTTAACCTATGGTGGCCGAGGAGAGAGAGCCTCTCTGAGAGATTTCAGCAAAGACTTAAATGACGTGGGGGAGGAGTTGCGTGAGTATCTGGGCCGAAGGTGGTCTAGGAAGAAGAGGTTAACAGACAATGCTAAGGCGCCTGGGGCCAGTTGGCACAAAAGAGCCGAGGCTTGTCTGGCTGGTGCAAAGTGAGGGGGTGGGGAGAGTGGGAGAAGGTGAAGGCAGGAAGGGAATAGGCCTCGCCTAGTCTGCGGTGCGGCGGGGCGGGAGGCGGGGCGCAGGACCTGGGTCTTTTTCCCCACGGAGGGATCCCTGGCCGGCTGGGGGCAGAGCCAGGAACCGATCTGACACCGGGGTTCACAGGCGCCCTCTGGTGGCTCTAGGGAGAACAGATCGGGTGGAAACAGTTGAGGTTGAGATGAAGATGATTTGGACCTGGATGGTATAGCAGGGGAGGGGACGAGAAGCGGTCAGATTCTGAAAGCAGAATCTTGAAGGACTGGGTGCCTGAGAGAAAGAAAGGTGTGGAGGATGACTGAGATTTCTGGCCTGTGCAACTTGAGGGATGAAACTACCATTAACTGAGATTGTGAAAGGCTGGGGTAGGGGATAGATAACATCAGTGATTCCGTTTGGGCCATGTTGAGTTTGAGATGCCTGTTAGACCGGGACACAAGGGGTGGCCAGTTGTAGCCAAGGATCTGGAGTGGAGGGGAGAGGCCCCACCTGGATCCAATGGCATTACCTGGTTCTGCCAGGACAAATGAATGGTGCACCATCCTGAATTTTCAAGTCAGTCCAGGCATTGGCACAGCCCATGTAGGCAGAGCTGGAGCTCTGAGGATGTTTACCCCATTTTATCTAATAAAAATGGAGGGAAAGGAGTTCCCTGGTGGCTCAGCAGTAAAGGATCTGGCATTTTCCCTGCTGTAGCTTAGGTTGCTGCTGTGGTACAGGTTCATTCTCTGACCTAGAAACTTCCACATGCCATGAGTGAAGCCAAAAAAATTAAGTCAAAAGTGCTGAATGAGGGAGTTCCTGTCATGCCTCAGTGGTTAACAAATCCAACCAGGAACCATGAAGTTGCGGGTTTGATCCCTGGCCTTGCTCAGTGGGTTAAGGATCCGGCATTGCCGTGAGCTGTGGTGTAGGTTGCAGACGCGGCTCGGATCCTGCATTGCTATGGCTGTGGTGAAGGCCGGCAGCTACAACTCTGATTAGACCCCTAGCCTGGGAACCTCCATATGCCGCAGGTGCAGCCATAAAAGGACCAAAAAAAAAAAAAAAAAAGTGCTGAATGAAGGGAGCCAGACAGAAGGCTACATTCTGTGTGCTTCCACATTCAAGGAGCCCAGAAAAAGCAAAGCTGTGGAACAGAAATCAGATCAGTGGTTGCCAGGTGCAGAGGAGGGAACTAACTGTAAAGAGGCCTGAAGGAACTTTTGAGGGTGACATAAATATTTCTAGATCAGGATTCAGGTGGCTGTCACACCACTATGTTTGTCAAGACTTATAACACAGTACACCTAAAAAGGTGACTGTTACTGCATGAAAGTGATTCCTCAATAAATCTAAGATATATACTCTGTTGGTAGGAATGTAAATGCTGCAGCTGCTATAGAAAACAGTATGGAGGTTCCCCAGAAAATTAAAAATAGGACTACCAATATGATCCAGAAATTCTACTTCTGGATATACACCCAAAAGAATTTAAAGTGAGTCTTTTTCTTCTTTTTTTTTAATGACCACACCCACAGCATATAGAAGTTCCTGGGCCAGGGATTGAATCTGAGTAGCAGCTGTGCCAATGCCAGACCCTTTAATCCACTGTCTCAGGCAGGGGATCGAACCCGCACTTCTGCAGCGACCTGAGTCACAACAGTCAGAGTCTTAACCCACTGCACCACAGCGGGACCTTCTAAAGTGAGTCTTGAAGAAATAGGTGTACACCCATGTTCAAAGTAGCACTACCTACAATCACTAAGATGTGGAAGCAACTCAAGGGTCCACCAATAAGTGACCGGATAAAAAAATGCAGTCCATCCATACAAGGAAATATTATTCAGCCACGAAAAGGAAGGGAATTCTGACCCTGAGGACAATAGGCTCAGTGAAATAGTCCAGATGCAAAAGGACAAATACTGTCTGATTCCACTTATATGAGGTCCCTAGAGGGGTCAGACTCATAAAGACAGGAAACAGGATCCCAGGTGTCCCAGGGATTGGGGAGAGCATGGGGAGTGAGTGTTTAAAGGGCACAGAGTTTTTCTTTGTTTTTTATTTTGGCCGCCCCACAACACACGGAGCACCTGGGCCAGGGATCACATCCAAGCCATAGTTGCAACCTAAGCCATAGCTGTGGCAACGCCAGATCCCTAACCCACTGTGCTGGGCCGGGGATCGGACCTGCATCCCAGCGTTCCCAAGACACTGCCAATCCCATTGTACCACAGCAGGAGCTTCAGGGCACAGAGTTTTGTTTTTACAAGATGAAAAGAATTCTGGAGATGGATGGTGGGAGATGCTGTATAACAATATGAGTGCAGTTAATGCCATTGACCTGTACACTTAAAATGGGAAAAATGGTAAATTTGATATTATGTGTTTTTTTTTACAATAAAAAGAATTTTTGGAGTTACTGTCATGGTGCAGTGGAATCGAACCCAATAGGGATCATGAGGTTGTGGGTTGGATCCCTGGCCTTTCTCAGTGGGTTAAGGATCCGGCATTGCCATGAGCTATGGTGTAGGTCATGGACGCAGCTCAGATCTGGCGTTGCTGTGACTGTGGTGTAGTCTGGCAGCTGCAGCTCCAATTCAACCCCTAGCCTGGGAACTTCCATATGCCACAGTTGCAACCCTAAAAAATAATAATAATAAATAATAATAATAACAATGATAACATGAAACTTCAGAGTAAGATAAAGAAAAATATTCCAAAACATAAGCTGATTAGGTTTTGTGGGAAAGCAAACATGCAAGAATACCTAGGAAATTTATTTAAAAAGAACACTGATTGATGAAGGGGGGCTGACCCTACCTGGTATTAAATAAACTAGAAAGCAGCAGTAACTAAAAGCTTAGTGATGGGGCATAAATAGATATGCAGAGGAGAAAAGCCAGGGAGGAACAGACACAAATACACACAGGCAATGAGTAATGTATTAAGGGACCTACCCCACAGCAAAGAAATCCCAGATGGAACAAACTGAAAGGTGAGAAAGAAAAAAGGGAGAGAGGGAAGAAATCATGAGAGAACTTAAATAGTAACACAAAAGCCATTGAAAGAAAAGGAGGGAAAATGCCATGAAGAAAACCTATAGGCAAACTGGAAGAATACAATACATTGCAAAGGTCTACATTTCATATTCCATAAGGAGCTCCTAAAAATACACACACACTGGAGTTCCCACTGTGGCGCAGCAGAAATGAATCCGACTGGAAACCATGAGGTTGCAGGTTTGATCCCTGGCCTCACTCAGTGGGTTAAGGATCTGGCATTGCCGTGAGCTGTGGTATATGTTGCAGACTTGACTTGGATCTGGCGTTGCTGTGGCTGTGGCTTAGGCTGGCAGCTGTAGCTCCAATTGGACCCCTAGCCTGGGAACCACCATATGCCACGGGTGTGGCCCTAAAAAGCAAAAAAAAAAAAAAAAAAAATACACACACACACACACACACAAGCACATAGACACAAACATCAACAAACTTGGTAGAAGATGGGCAAGCTCACTGCCAAAGCTGTTATCATAGAGGCAGTCACACACCTGCATGTGTGTAGCTGTGTGGTCATGGAAATAAACAAGGAAAATAAATGCCCACCACCAGGACTAGTTATGTAAGTTATGGTACGTTTATATAACATGTTAATCTGGAATGAACTCTAAGATATATTAAGGAAGAAGGATGCATGTAGGCCACCACTCATAAAGGAACTACAAGTCTTGTGTACAGATGGCCCTCCAGAGCTCTATGAGAAAGCAGAGAAGGAAAAGAAGCAGGAATGAGGATTGCTACTCACTGTGCACTTGCCCTTGGAAACTTCAGACTTTTCTTGTACCTGCATCACTAAAATAGAAATTTAACATTTGAGGGGGGAAAAAAGATTAAAACAACCTAAAGGCAACATTTCAAAGGGACAGAGATGTCATCTTGATTAAATAAACAAATCACTAAAATGTATGACACTGTTTCCAGCTAAAAGACAAAGAAAAAAATCTTAAAGGTACCAGAGATGAAAGTCACATGGTTCCCAACAGGGCAACAATGAGACTGAATTTCTGACTTCTCCACAGAAACAATGGAAACAAGTTGAAATGACAAAGGAGCAATGAGCTGAAAGTGGGGAAAGAACATACCAGCCAACCTAGCAAAAATATACCCAGCAAAAATATCCTCACATGCTGTGTAGCACAGGGAACTATATCTAGTCACTTGTGACGGAACATGATGGAGGATGTGAGAAAAAGAATGTGTGCGTGTGTGTGTGTGACTTTGCTGTACAGTAGAAAATTGACAGAACACTGTAAACCAACTGTAACTGAAAAAATGAAAATCATTTAAAAAATATCCTTACAGAATAAAGATGAAACAAAGATTGTTTATAGATGAAAAAAGCTGAGGGAATTCATCATTGCACTAAATGAAATGCTAGTGAGAGTTCTTCAGGTTTAAGGAGAATGATTCCTGATGGAAACAGAAAGAGAAGCAGCCCAAGAGGTGATCGTGGGGGTAAATACACAGAACTACTGGCTGTAAGCAACATTAACACATACCTGGGCTTGAGTCTCAGGAAGGTGCCCACTAGCTGTATCGTACGAGGGTCAGTTCTTGGAGGCTGTTCATCTGTCAGTGAGGATTCTGATGGCGGTACTTGTCCTCATCGAGCGTTTGTGGTATCTGTGAGGTAACTTTCAGGCCAGTGCATGGCCTGTAGTGAGCCCTATTGTATTTTTACACATTAAGTCCTCCTTCACTCTGTTGTGGGGGTCTGGGAGCCGTGGGAACCACTCTCAACCTCTGTCACTCTGTGTCCATCCTTAGGAGCTCACGAGAAACTGTCCTCAGAGGCCTGCAGAATCTTACTCTGGTAGGAAGGACCAGGGCAGGGAGGAAATGCACGGCCCTGATGTTGGAAATGCAAATCCTGGCTACTAACTAGAAAGAAGAAATGCCCCAGAGTACACTGGCATGGCCAGTTCTCTCCCCAAATGGCTTTACTTAGCTGCAGCTGTGGTGGGCAGAGTGCCCAGAGGGTATTGGCTTGCGGTGACCACTTGAGAATGGAGCTCCTACTCCTCTGCTAGGGCTGGAGCCCACAGAGTTAGCCAGACTGCTTAGACAAGGCCTGGGAGAGCTGTCTCCTTGGGGCTCACTCAGTTCTGCCATACCAAGTCCAAAACTCACCATGGACAAAGTGGCAGATAAGCACCCTGGTCCCTGGCAAAGGATGTCTTTGCCTACATTTCTTTTTTTTAACGCCACAGCCACAGCAACATGTGATTCAAGCCACCTCTGTGACCCACACCACAGCTCACAGCAATGCCGGATCCTTAAGCCACTGAGTGAGGCCAGTGATCGAACCCGCATCCTCATGGATACTAGTCGGGTTCACTATTGCTGAGCCATGAGAACTTCTGCCCACACTTTCTATCTGGCTATCATCCCTCCATCCACCCACCCATCCATGCCCCCACCACCACCCCATTCATCCATACTGTGAAGTCAAGTTTGCTTTTCAACCCCAAACTTGCTGCCTGCTTGCAAGGAAAGAACACACCATCGAAAGCATGCCCAGATATGCAAGTCTCCGCTATCCTGCACCTCTTGGGGTTTCTGGTGGTGCCATCTCTATTCCTCCAGGATGCCAACCTTGCTCACATCCCCTGTCCCCACTCCTGATGCCCAGTAAGCTTGGTTCAACCCTCTCCCTTCTTCCTGGTCATTGACCAGGAAGCACTGGGACAGGGAGAGGAAACAAGGTGCTTGTGCTACTTTGTGCCTTCACCCATCAACCCCACAGGGGGAATCAAGGAGACGCATGAAGCTCTACACATAGGCCTTCTTTCCCATCTGACTTTATTTCACTTTTTTTTTCTATAAAACTCCTCCATAATTTCACAATTTAACAAAAAGTTTAAAATCCAGGACAGAAACAATCCTGTAACTTATTACAAACACGATTCTCCTTTATTCCTTTTATCCAGGAGTTGGTCTCGGCCAATGAGTATCCCAGTTCCTAGTGAGACACATTCTTGGTAGAAAACCCTTATGGGTAAGAAAGGTATTCGATACCTCTTGATTTTAGGCGGTTTACATTGTGTTCAGGAGATAGCAAAACACAGGGATTTGCACTGGGGGCAGGGGGCTTAACACTAAAGACACGGCAGTCACAAAGTGCCGGCCCCTTCCTATGGAAGTGTCCCCAGAGCCCCAGTGGGCCCAGCTGCCGGGCAGCTGGGGGTGGGTTGGGGGAGCAGCTGGGAATGCCATGGTTGGGGCCCTGGCTGCCTGGTGCGTCCATCAGGTGGTCACAGGGCCAGCACTGAGCCCAGAGTGGCTCCGGAGGGCAGCGCTGGGGCTTTCCGGCCAGAGGAGGTAACAGAAATGGGTCGCTGCTTCCAAAGGCCCTGGAAACAGCAGGAAGGGCCAGATACTTGCTGCAGCCAAGGGCAGGCCCACGAGCCTGGCTTTCCTTTAGCTGTCTCCGGGGGAAAGCCCGGCTCCTGAGCAGAGCACTGCCTGAGTCACCGAATCAAGAGGGCCTACAGCCCTTTCCAGGAGATCCTGGAAGGAGAAAGACTAGCGCCCTTGGGCTGAGGCTCCCGCCCGTGACCTCTGGTGGCCTCTGTGCACAGAGGGCCAGGCAGCTGCTGCTTGTAAGCCAGTCCCTCTGTCCAATGTCTTAGTTTCCAAAGAAGAAGGTGCCCCACTTTGGAGTATTGTTGGCCTGCCTGGGGAACAGGCCGGTGGCAACACAGAGCCTGCCACACGGGTCTGCCCTCTTCCTAACACCTCAAGGCAGTGGGGTCAGGAGAGAATCAGAGCAGATGGCGAGGAGTCACGGCTGTTTCTTCTGAAAGTTCTCGGGCCTTCCCCGAGTCCTGGGATCTCCCCAGGAAGGCTGGCATTTGGGGAGGCCTTGGAGGCGGGGCTCCCAAGGGAGTGTTTGACATCTACCTGACAGACAGAATCGGAGCAGGGACAGGAGTCAGGGACCACAGGGGAGGGGAGCCTGGTGCGCCCCATGCGGGAACTCACAAACTGGGTTTGAGAAGGTGAGCCCGGCTCCAGCCCTAACCTCGTCTCCCGGAGCTGATGGGGACCAGGAGCCTTGAGTCACGGTCTGGGGAAGGAGAGGAGGAGCAGACAGGCACCAGGCCGCAGGAGCCCCACACAAGGTGGGCCGACCCCTTGAGAGTATTCTGGCTGGGAGGGAGGAGGAGCTGGCTTGGCCCTTGGAGAGTTTCAGGCGTGCGAGGAGTCGGGTCTCCAGCCCTGGACTGGTGTGAATCGCACGAGGGGCTGGCTCTGAGTCCTGATGCTCCTCAAAAGACTCCACAAACTATCCCGTCTTATTTGGCAAAAGCTCATTGTTTTTCAAAGTTCGAAGACTCGGTCAACAGAAGGAAGAGGATCCTATGGAAGGAGGAGGAAGGCGAGCCCGTGGCGCCAACACAGTCATGGCCCGCGGCTGGCTGGGGCCCGGGCGGGCTACCCCGGGAGACAGCGCCAGTCTGACAGGCGGCGGGGAGCATGGAGCCCGGGCAGTGAGCACCTGCTGCCCCATGGTAGCGCTCTCGGGCATGGGCGAGGCGGCGTCCTTGGAACCACTGAGGGAGGACTCCTCCCGGTGCCCAGAGAGGGCCAGATGGCGCTCCAGCTCGCCTTCAGCCCAACGACAAGACCAGTGGAGACATCTTAACCTAAAAGTCCCGCCTGACACCCCCCACCCCCCACGTGCTCTGCTGCCACGGAAACGCACACCCGGAAACCGCTCTGGTACCTACAGTGCATACATATATATATAATAGAGACAACTATACAGCACGGAGTCCCAGCACAGTGAGAGCCGATGACGGGCTGCGTCCGGCTCACATGGAGGATGAGCAGGGCTGCCCCGATGAGGTGGGAGCCCTCTGAGGTCCTGGGGTGCAGTGGGTGTGTTCTGAACCGTTTGCGGAGGCTGGAGGCAGTGCCCCAGCCGCTCAAAGGGGCCCCGGCAGTGGAGCTGTGCCCCATGCCCCACTGTGGATCGAGGCCCCCACTGCAGGGCACATTTCTTCCCCTTCGGGAGTGAGGCCCGGCGCTGCCTTCAACACAATCTGCTTTCCCAGAGGGGCCCAGGCGATGGCCCCTGAGAGTCTGGGAGCAGTGGTGCCGGCCTGGCCCCCCTCGGCCCTGGGGCTCCCGACGAGGAAAGTGCAGCTGGCTGTGTGGGCCGAGGACAGGGCGGTCACTAAGGCAGTGCTGCGGGCAGGTGAGTCGAGAGAGGAAGGAAGGTGGGGCCCAGTCATGGCCTCCCAGGACCCCGGGGATAGGGCCTGGCACCCGGCCCAGGGTCATGTGGCCACGGCCTCCAGGTAGCTCTGCAGCTTGCGCACGGTGGTCTCATCCAGGGAGAAAAGATCAAAGTCGAAGGTGGTATTGGTGACATTGAAGTGACCAGTCTCCTCGATCAGGTTCACGATCTGGAAGGTGGTGACAGAGTGGCTTAAGGGGACAGGGCGCCTGGAGAAAGACGGGGCGGCTCCTTGGGGCTGCCTAACAGGGTCCGGCAGCCCCCGGGCCTCAGGGGCACCCCACCCGGAACTCCTCTGGGATGCTGTGTCGGGGAGGGCTTGTCCAGTACCTGCTGCAGCACGTTACGCTCCCGCAGTGCCATCAGCCGTCGATGCAGCTCCACCAGCTCGTCCGTGTAGGCCTGGGTGGCAGAGGCCCGCTCAGTAGGCCGCCCTGCCCTCCGAGACACGCGCCCCCACCCTGTGATCATACCCATGTCAGCTCCAGGCACCTGCCCCCCACCTTGTTGCACACGCCCTCCCAGCCCCCCAACCTTGTCGTAGGCACCCCTCTTGAGGATCTTCTCAGGCTTGCTGCAGGGCTCTGGGCTCCGGCGGCCTGACGCCTGCAGGGTGAAGTGGGATCTGTGTGAGCACTTGGCTTCCCCAGGCCCACCCATCCTCCCTTCCTGGGCCCTGCCCAACTCCAAAGGCAGCCCATCCAGGGCCTGGGGTGAACCGTCCTTCCTCTGCACCCGCCACCCTCGGCCTCAGGCCCTTGGAGAACCCCGGGCCCAGCCCCCAGTCCCGCCTCTTCGGGGCTGAGGCCGCTGGGCAGTTACCTTGCTGTGGGGTGGGGGCGGCTTCTTGGGAGGAGGGGGCTCCCGGCTGGGCAGGCAGGAGTCTGCACTATTGTCACTCTCGCTGTCACTGAAGCTCAATCTGAGCATGGACACAACACCCTGTCAGGCCTCTGCCACCCTCTGCTCCAGGGAGGTGGCCCCACCCAGCAAATACCACACTGGGCTCTGGGACAGATCTGGCCCCCTGGGGCCAGGAGCATGCAGTGCCCCTGTAAAGTTCAGGAGACCCACCTCACCCTGTTGTGGGCATCCACTGCCAACTTCAAAAAAAAAAGGAAAAAAAAGAGCCCCCACACAGATCAGCACACGGGCTCTTCTCTCCAGCCCTGGTGTGGTCCCTGGGCCAGAAGCCAGGTGCGTCGCCAGGCAAGCCAGTCAGGTTCATGGGTTCCATGCCTAGTGTGTGGGTGGAGCAGCCAGGCTGTCCACCTGAGCCCCGCACCACAGGAGGGACGCAGGCTTCCATGTGACATCCACGTGTGCCCCGGGCGGGGCCAGAACCCAACCAGGGTGTGTCTGGTGATGGCTCTACTCTGGGCTCCTGGGGCAGGGCCTAGGCTGGATTAAGAGTGTACAGGGAGGCCAAGTGGCCACAAGCCCCATGGAGGGAAGGGCGTGGCTGTTCCACGGTCAAACCTGCAGCGAGCTGGAATCTGAAAGCCTTTCCTCTACGGTCACCACAAGTGCCAGCCCGTTCCTTTTGCTGTTCCAGAATCTCTCACAGCCCACGGGGGGTGCAGAGAGAGCTCTCCAGTGCTGCCCTTAGGCAAGGTACCCTTCTGGGATCCCCGGTCCCTCAGGGACATCTTGGGCTCCACTCACGAAGGAGGAGCCCAAAACCCATCACTGTACCATGACAACAAGGTAAATCCCGCCTGCTGCCACAGCCTCAGCCAGGGGTTAGCATTTCCTTTGCTCTAGGCCCCCTCTGTTCTCCCCCAGCCTCTCAGCTGCACAGCATCATGGCAAAGGCAGCCAGTCTGTCTCCTCGTTGCCCAGGTGACACTACCAGTCAGCAGGGCCCAGGAGTGGCCTGACCTCACTGCATCTACTAGGCGGCAGCTGGGGGCGTGGTGGACCCTGGGCCTCCCCACTGAGAGCAGCTGGGCATCAGTCAGGGCCTGTGTGGTCCCTTCCCTGACAAGGGACATGGCTCCCAGGTGCCTCCCCACCCATGTCCACCCCTAGAACTGGAGCTAAAGGCCTTCTGATACCCCACTACGACGTGCAGCCACTCCCATCTAGAGCAGCATACCTGTCACTGGCCCCTCAGCTCCCACCTTTAAGGATCCACGCTCAAGGACCAGCAGGATCCATGCTCAAGGTCACCAGCCCCACAGGCTGAAGCTGCTGTCCTTAGTCGTGTCCTGGAAGAGTCACCCCACCCTCGCCCCAGCCCTGGTGCCTGCAGAGCACTGGCTTGGGTGCAGTTCCTAGGCCATCTCCCAGCCCCAGCCATCAGCAACAGCAACACAAAACCACCACAAGCACGTACTCGGCCTCCCTGCCCGCCAGGTGCCGATCCAGTGACCCACCCTTAAAAAGAGCCGCTGAGGCCAGCACAGGGGAGGGGCTGGACCCAGATCAGGCGGCTGGATCGCGATCTGCCTGTTCTGCAGACCTGGGGCCCAGGCGGCATGTGCCCTGGGGTGGAGGCTGAGGACGCAGAGCCATCCCGGAGGCAGGCTCAAGCCGCAAGCTGGGGAGTGTCCAAAGCTCAGCCAAAGCTGGGGGAGGCCACACGCCAGCAGGCCTGAGAGCTGCTCCCAAATGCAGTATCTACAGTCCAAGGACAGCTCCTGGTCTGTCCTCCCCCCATGTCACACGTGGGCAAAGACCCCTGGCCCGAGAGCAGAGGAACCACGCCCTACTGCCCCATACGCCTGGGACCAGGGCTGGTCCTGGCGCTGCCTCCACTCCCTTCTCACCAGGCGGCCATGGGAGGAAGGATGCCACCTGAGGTTCCCACCCAGGTAGGGCGCTGCCTGGTAGGCTCAGAGGCTCCCTCTGCCTCACCTGGGGACACCCGCCCCGGCCCTCCTCCCAGAGCCCCCATCACAGCAGGGCCAAGCAGGCCTGCCCGGCTCCCCATCCTCCCACTCTCCCACCAGCCCAGGCACCTGGAGTCCCTCCCTGCGTTCGTCTTGCCAGCTGCCTCCTCGCCTGATGAAGAGTCGTCTTCATCAGATTCCTCCGACTGCAGGCCCTCCACCATGGAACGAAGGGGTCCTTGTGGGTGGGGAGGGACGAACAGGGAGAGAAGGGGGCTCAGGCCTGTGCTCCAGAGGTCTCTCCACCCCCAGGGCCGTGTGGGCTTCCTAATACCACGACCCCCGAAATGCACCCATGCAGACCCACCTCGAAGGTCCCTCTGGCCAGGCGGGGCCTGCTGCCCATCTCCAAGCACTGCGCCTGCAGCCACTTCCTTAAGGGACCCCTGGCTCCCCACACCCCTACCTTCCGGGCCCTGCTCACAGGCCTCCGGGCCCTGTGCTGACACAGGACTGCAGGGTCCCTCCATTGCAAAGGGAAGGAGCAGCCCTCCTCTGCTCGGTGCCGGGATTAGAGCTCTGCCTGGAGGCAGGATGAACCAGCCCTGGTCAGGGAGGGTGAGGGAGCCGTGGGGCACAGCACACCGCCCCCCACCCCACCAGCCTGGCCCCTATTGGGGCCCGCCCAGCCCCTTGGCAGCCCCCTCTCCTGCTCCCGGCCCACCGTCCTCCCCTTTCTCCAGAGACACTCCGTTCCAGTCCCCTACAGACGGCATCTTGGTTTATATTCCTGTTACCAAGGCAACAGAGGGACACAAAGCCCTCAATTACCTTGGCCACGTGATCCTGCTCACGGCAGGTTCCCCCTCCCTTCCCTGTAGATAAGAACCCTTGGAGAGAATGTGGGCTTGGAGCACCCCAGCCCCCAGCCCCCTCGGGACTCTGTGTCTTTATGTCCGGCTCCCGAATATACTCTCCTCCTCCAGCGCTCCTCCACCCTGGAAAAAGGACTCCAGGCAAGAATCCTCAGTGCAGTCCACCAGAAGGGCTTCTGGTTTGAGGATGGATAGGGTTCAGCTGGGCCCACAGGGCCCATGTGCCCTCAGCTACCCACAGGCTTGGGGCACCCTCCCCACTCTGGGCAGCCAAGTGGGCCTGGTGCCGCCTTGCCTCCCCACAAGCACCCCCAGTGGCCTGGAGGCAAAAGGTGGCACTGCAGGCTTTTGTTTGTATCTTGCAGACCTGGGCTGGAGCACTAGCCGAGCACGCAGGAGCAGAGAACTGCACTGGGATGGGACAGGGGAACAGAGGAAAGGACTCTGCACTGGCCCGAGAGCCTCCATCTGGGAAGAGATGGAGAGGAGGGGTCTGGCCACAGGCAGGGCCCAAGTCAGAAGTGCCCTGTCCCCAAAGACCCACAAAGCACAGCTCAAAGCCTGTTGGCTTTTAACACAGACTCCCTGGGCTTCAACACATCCATGGATCTTGGGGGGCCCAGTCTGGGCAAACAACATATCCCGAATAAAAGCCTCGGGCAAGGTCTGACCAGGCCTGCCCACCTTCCCTCGCCCCCTGCTGTTGGGCTTTTCCAGCTGAAACTCCAGCACAGGTAAGCCCCCACCAAGCCACCGGCTTCTGGCAATTCCTGGAGAACCCCTTGGTTCCACAGCAAACCCAGTAGGCATACCACTGGCCTCCAGGGGAGGCTGGGAGGCTGCTCCCAAAGCAGTGAGCCTTTCCACAAGAACCGCCCCCGCCACCCCGCCATGCACACCAACCCCGGCTCTTTCCTTTCTCTGTACGAACCTTGACTGTGGTTCTGAGATGGCTCAAAATCCGAATCTGAACTGGAGTCGGAGCTGGAGCTGGAGTTGGACGGGCTGGACTGGGCAGACTTCACCCCACAGCGGGCAGGCCGAGCAGCAGAGAAAGAAGACAACAATCACCTTTCAGTCCAAAGAAAAGGAGCAGACAATAAAGCCCCGTGGCAGCAGGAGAGCCAGGTGGGACGCCTCAGACACGTACTCAAAAGGCCACCGAGGGGAGTTCCCGTCGTGGCGCAGTGGTTAACGAATCCAACTAGGAACCATGAGGTTGCGGGTTCGATCCCTGCCCTTGCTCAGTGGGTTAACGATCCAGCGTTGCCGTGAGCTGTGGTGTAGGTTGCAGACGCGGCTCGGATCCTGCGTTGCTGTGGCTGCGGCGCAGGCCAGTGGCCACAGCTCCGATTAGACCCCTAGCCTGGGAACCTC
>PVHT021183507.1:4236496-4345674 GCA_004024745.2 Catagonus wagneri
TGTGTGTGTGTGTGTGTGTGTGTGTGTCGAGGGGGCAGGGAACCCCCTCCCGGGGCAGGCACACCGGTCTTGGCCACAGAAAGGCCTCACTGGAAGCACCCAAGGCAGAAAGGAGAGAAGGGCACCTGCCCAGAGCGTCGGGTCTTAGCAGATACAGAAGGATGCCCGACGAGGCATCAGTAAGCACCCTAAGAACCCCAGCAGCCGAGCGGGTGTCTGAGATGGGCTGCACTGCTAGGAGTCTTCTGAACTGTCACCTCCAGCCACCTCCAACAAGGTGCCCTGGAAACCGCATGCACACATTGGTGCTACTGACACAAAACACCTCAGGTTTCGTCTCTGGGAACCCCTTTCAAAGTCCCAGTGGAGCTTCGAGCAGCAAAGCTTCTGCCTTTGAGGGGAGTGAGAGCCTGGGAGCCGTAACAGGCCCCGGAGGGTCAGGGTCAGGGTACAGGTGAGGGGATCAGTCGCTCCCCCACCCATCCATCCAGGGCCCTGTGCTCGGACCACCGGAGGCCAAACACGGCACTAAGCAATGACACGGCCACCCAGGGCCCAGCAGGGTCTGGCTGCCCACTTGGCAACCTGGCTTCTCTGTGGCTCAGGCCACCTCTGATGGGACCTCAGAGCCACACGGACGCGCTGGTCAGGAGGAACCCAGAGCACCCGGTTCCTGGACCCAGAGAGCGGGAAGAAAACAGCACAGGGATACCCCACGAGTGGATGGAGGGGTTCCTGACCTCCTGAGCTCATGGCAGCCTTGGGAGGGAACTGACAGTGAAGACACAGCCGTTCGCCCTGATCCCAACACGGCCAGTGTGACCCCGGCCCACGCGGGGGAGCTGCCCAAGGAGAGCTCTGGACCCGGTTCCTCGGTTATCAGGCTCTCCCAGGATCCGCCACCCAGGCACTATACCCGTATGGCAGCTTCATCACCCCTGACAGCAGGGGACACAGAGGCTCGACGAGGCACAGAGGCTTGCTCAAAGCTTCCCAGAGCAGGTGGCAGCCCAGGCCCCCACATCCCAGCCTCCCTGTAGCTGTCAGACAGCTCAGAGCGGCGGAGAGGACGAGGACGGGATGGGGCGGGAAAGGGGCGGAGGGCAGGATAGGAGCCACCTCACCTCGGTCTTGAAGGAGGCCTCATCCTCAGAGTTGGACTCCTCCACCTCTGGGGGCTTTTTGATCTCCCTGGGCTCGCTCTCGGCCTTGACCTTCTCCCCTTTGGAGCTGCCCTTGTCCTTGGCCGGCTTTTTGTCCGAGAAGGAGGAAGACGAGGTGCGGGGCGAGGTGCTGGGGGCACTCCTGGACCCCTTGGAGCTGCTCTTCTTCTGCTTTTTGGCGCTGGGCTTGGGCGAGTCGGCGGCGGCCGGCCGCTTGCTGGAAGACTTGGGAGGG
Organism: Catagonus wagneri; assembly: GCA_004024745.2. Lineage (NCBI taxonomy): Eukaryota > Metazoa > Chordata > Mammalia > Artiodactyla > Tayassuidae > Catagonus > Catagonus wagneri. Next base: position 4,237,895 of record PVHT021183507.1, read on the forward strand.
GGTGGTGGCGGGGGCCCGCCCTTGGGGGACATGCTCTCCAGTTTGGTCTCCTTCAGGGCCATCTTGGGCTCCTTGAATGCGGCCTTGGGCGGCGGGGCCTTCTCCTCCTTGGGCGGCCGGCCCTCGCCCAGCTTCCGCGCGGCGTCCTTGGTGCTCCGGGCCTGCTCACGCTCTGGCTCCTTGGAGGGGCCCCTGCTCTCCGAGTCCTTGCGTGGCCGCTCGCGGTGCTCCTTGGCTGTCTTGTGGGCCTTGCAGGCCTTGCCGCTCTCCCTGCTGGCATCCTGAAAGGCCACGCAGGAGGGGGACACGGTCAAACGGCATCTCAGGGCCGCCCTGCTCCTCCTCCCCCGACCCCTACAAAGTATAATCCACCTGATTCAGACTCAGCTAGAGAAAATCTTCCATAAAGCGAAAAAGTAAGGCAGCAGGTGAGAGTTTTAAATGGAGCTGTCCCTTTAAACTACTAGGAAGTGTCAGCAGGTCCCGGGCGGCTGCAGGCTAAGATTCCCCTGAGGGATTCAAGAAGAGTACACGGTAAGTCAGATATGAGACAGGCAAGCCACACTGACCCTCTCCCGCTCCAGCGCCTTGCAGCTTCCCGCGGGCCCGGGGAGTGGGAGGCTGCAGTGGCACGGGGGCTGCGGGCGCCAGCAGGTGGGCCCCCTTTTCTGTCCCCACCACAGTCGGGTGCCTCCCTAGGTCACCCTCACCCCCACCCCGGGCAGCCCGGCTCTGGCCCAGCCGGCCCTCTTTGAGCTCCACGGTCAGTGTTTATTGAGCGCCTGCTGGCTTCCTAGGCGCTGTGCAGGATAATGGGCTCCTAGACATTTCAGAACCAAGGCTGTCTGGGCAGCTTTTCTAAAACATGCATGACGCCTGAATTGCCACCTCGGACGTTTAGAGGGCAGGGGGTGGAGCACAGACTCGAGCTGATGAGCCACGTCATGGCCCTCCCACTGGGGACAGAGGCAGCAAGCAGCCCTTCTCCAGGCCACCAGGAAGGTCAGGCTGGGGACTCCAGCCCTGTGTGCCTGTGCTCCTCTGAACAGGAGCAAGACCACCTACCTCACGGAGTGATGGTGCCGGGCAGGTGGACAGCGGGTGCACAACTGGAGGGCAGTGGCCACCCCATCCCACCCCAACGCAGCCACGCAGCCCTGCAGGTGGGAGCTTCGTCTGACACCTTGCTGGGCCCCCTCCCCACCAACACCACATCATCACGGCCAGGGTGCTGTCGGACAGGTGCATGGCTGGGCCCGCAGGCTCTCCAGATCAAAGCTCACCAGGAAACCAACACAGCCAGCCACAGAGGGACCCTTCTGTGGAGGCTCCCCTGAAGCAGCCCTATCCTACCAGTTCACCCCAAGTGCCAAGGTGATGGGCGAGCCAGGTGAATGCCCAGCAGCTGCACCTCTGCTTCCCACTCTCAGTGCCCCCTGAAGGTCCTGCAACAGAGCCCTCCCAGCAAAGAGCCGCAGGGAAAGACAGTACAGCCTCAACCACCTCCAATCTAAAGTCCCTGTCTTTTTGCAAAACCACAACCTACAGTAGGGCCAAGGTTTGGGGACGGCCCCATGTGGCTGTGGGCTCCTGCTGCCTCCCTGGAGAGAAGTCACCCCTGTGCCCTGGTCTTGTGTTGCCAAGGCAAGGGAAGGGGTGCTCACACCACAAGACCTCAGCAGCCTGTCTAAAGGGACATCCTAGGGGGCTGGCATGTGGAATGGGGCCTGTCTCTGAGGACTCCGCTCCCAGGCAAGCTGCCCCTCAAGGAGGGAGGCAAGAAACAGAGACCTCACACACAATTCCGGCCTCTTCTCGCAGTGGCCATGTGCCCAACTGGGCCGCACGGCCCTGGCCCCAAAAGGTGGAGTGGAGCACACAAGATAGGCACGTCCGCAGATGTCCCCAGCCCGGGTCAGCAGAGCTTCCCGTGGGCCAGGCCTGCCTGCCTGGCCAGCAGGAGCCTCAGAGCAGCGGCTCGTAACCCAGAGGCCTACGTAGGCCCTGAGACCGCCGGCTCTCGGAAGTCACACACTGAGTTTTGAGCAACACATAGACATTCGTAGGGGCAACAACCATGGCAGTCATGTTCTCAAAGCTGCTGATGACCCCAAAGGCTGAGAACCAAGTGTTAGAGCAAGGCCGACCAGGCCATCGGGCTGACATCAGACAAGGAGGGGCAGAGTGCCCTGAGGCTGTATGTGCATGAGGCCAGGGAACTGTGGGACCAAAGGAACAGGAGCCTTCACAGTGAGCCTTCTGGAGGCTCCGCTCCTAGGAGACTCCAATTCCTGCCTGCCAAGCAACCCGCCAGGGCGCCACAGGCTGGGGCAAGACCACTACCCAGGGCTGCAACAGCCAGACTCCACAGAGGCCCCAGGCCGGGGGTGGCAATGGGCAAAGCCCTTCTGCCTGGAGCACGCAGCCCATCCAGTCAGACTCCTCAGGTTCCAGCAGCAGAGAACCGAACTGGGGAAAAGAGCTGGTACCCAAAGGGAGGCTCTTCGCTGGGGGAAGAGGCCAGTGACTCCAGGAGCAAGACTGACAGCGGGCAGAGGGGTCTGCTGGAGAGGCAGCGGCAGAGAACGCGACTGTGCTGCCTGAAAACCTTCACAAGGACCCCAAGGTCACCGTGGCTGTAGGCCTCCAGGACCTGGCAGGTACCCTGCCCAGGGTTCTCAAAGACCTCAGAAAGACAGGCCAGCAGCAGCCTCAGTAGCTGCATCTCCACCAGCCACGGGAGCGTCCTCACCACCTGGGAGGGCATTTCTCAGGTGACTTGAAAGTGACGTGTACAGAAGAGATGGCAGTTTCCACTCTTTCTATATATCTTGCACAAACTTCCAAAAAACCCTGGTGGTTGAGAGAGAAGCTGCCAAGATGCCTAGCAAAAACTGTTCTTCCATGTAAGTTCCATGAAGTTCAGGGAAAGACAGATCTGGGAGGCTGGCGTGGGCAAAAGCCCGGAGCCACACCCTGTGCATGAAGACCCCGGCCTTGCACGTCTGGAGGGCTTAAGTCAGATGAATCTGAGGATTTCAGAGACCTGGTGGCCTTGTGGAAAGTGCAGAAAGACCCTGCCTGGGTGACGCGGCCCTCCTCTAAGGCCGCTGATGAGCATAAGGCTATAAGACAGCCAAGAGCTCAACCTACCCCACCTAGGGTGCCCCAGGCTCCTGACAACCAGTGGTGGGTGAAGCAAGAAAACTGCAAGATGAAGAGTGGATAAACTTGTGAGGTCGGTGGTGGATGAGGGGCAGCTGTGCTGAGAGCCAAGCAGAGCCCGGCCTCCGGGACAGAGCCGTGCAGGTAGCCTCAGGGGACGGGATGCACACTCAAGAAGGAGGCCACTCTGGACAGTTCAGAGAAAGAGCTCAAGAGGGCAGAGTGCCCCCCGCCCGCTGGGGCTGAGAGAAGATGGCCAGACGCTTCTCCCTGGGAGAGGGCTCGCTCGCACACGTAGCTCCACCGGGCCCTCCCCTGGTCAGCACTCTCTGCTGCCCAGGGCTGCTGTCCAAGGAAGCCAAGCCCAAAGCGGCCACGGGAGAGAGCGCCTGGTCCTGACGGGGTGGTGTCCTGGCTACGGCTCAGGAGGCTGCAGTGGACACACTCTGTCCACGGCCCCCACCACCCAGCCTCTAGGGGCTCTGGCCTTACGTCGTCTGACTCAGTGGCAAGGAGAACGGGGTGGGCTCTCTGGCCTCAAGAGGAACGGGGGAAGCCCTGCGATCACTTGGCCGTCCATGCAGTTCAGGAGGGCCAGCCTCCTGACAAAGGCTAGCAGCCGTGCGGAGCGCAGATGGGCTCCGAGAGGAGGATGCCAAGGGAGGGAGTCCGGGGACGGAAGGTCCAGCTCTGCAGAGGGGGCGCCCTGAGCCCAGGACCCGCCGCTGGGCCCCAGTGCTCCCACGTGCCTGGGCCTTCCGCCTCACTAACCTTGGAGCCGTGGGACGGTTTGGTCTTCTTGGGGTCAGAGAAGGCAGAGAGTGGAATTGTGGGTAACATGGGGTAGTCAGGGCTGGGCCTGGACACCGTTTCTGCTCCTTCGGGCATTACCATCACCTAGTGATAAAGAAGAGACAGATGTTATCAACGAGCAAGGAGGCCGACTGGAATCCGATCGGCAAGAGGAAGTGGGCCTACGGAGCTTCCCTCTGGGGAGGGGCACAGGAGCGCTCCAGTGGCAGGCGTCTCCTCCGGGAGGGGCCGTGCCAGCGCTGGAGCCAAGCGGGGCTGCAGCAGCGGCGGAGAGCCAAAGAAGCCAGGTCCCAGGATGGCTGGGCGAGGCGGACCATGGGGCCGGCGGAGAAGATGTGGAGCGTGCCGAGAAGCACAAGGAGCCGTGGCCAAAGCGGACCCGCACGCTGCGGTGAAGACAGACCAGAAGCGCGGCTGGGAAAGGCGGGAAGCCAGCCAGACACCGCACCAGGCAGCGGCGGCAGAGGGAGCAGCATCTGTGGGACAGGTGCGCCTGACTCCCAGGTCCCCGTGTCCTCACCCTCTCAGGTGAGGTGAACAGACGGGGTGCACGCAGCGAGGCCAGACAACAGAACTGTGGGGGGTGGGTGCAGGGGAGGACCCTGAGGAGCCAGGTGGTGTTCCAGAAACACCTGCCCAGTTCCAACCAGGCTCCAGTGGCACCTGCCACAGGGGAAGAAGGCTGCAGGCAAGTTCTCAAAACACTGACACTGCGAGTTAACACTGCTAGCGGTCAGCCGATCAGAGGGGGCCTTCCAGATGGTGCTGAGCCAGAACAAAAGAATAAAGTGCACAGGGAAAAAAAGAAGGAAGCGCTTAGCTTGGTAGAACAGACACCATCAATAGCCCTGAGATCCTGGGCCTCTCCGACGGCCCGGAGCTCTCATCTGAGGAGGCTGAGGTCACACCCGGCTGAGGCCACGGGGATGCCAGGTTGAAAGGAGCCTGTCTGAGCACAGCACACTTCACCAGGCACCCAGAACCTACCTGCCCTGCCAGGTGCCCGGGGCCACACCATCGGGGGCCGGCACACACACTCTAAGGCCACAGGGAAGCGACTGAGGGCCCAGCCCAGGCAAACGGCCAGGGCCATGGTAGGCCATGGTAGGCCTTAGTTCCTCCACCCAAAGAACTTTTCCTTCTACTTTTGTTGCAATTCCTCCTCTCCCCGCAAATGAACGTGCTCGATGAACACTGTTTCAGGGCAGTGCGTGGATGCCCTCCTTGGCCCTCCCCTCCCCTTATGGCAGCACGTGGCTCTACCTCCACCTCCTCCACAGGCTTCATGGGGACCCGTCTCAACCTCGCCGCTGAAGGCGCCTCTAATTATGTGCCCTTCAACTGCCAGTGGGGCAAAGGTCGAGACACAAACCCGAGGGGCCAGGTGACCACCTGTCCAGGGCTGGCCTCTGACCGCCCCACACAGTAGGAAGTGGCTCTGGTCACCGCTGAGGGTACCTGAACCTCACATGGGGAACAACAGATCTTAGTGACACCCGCCCCCCAGCCACAGGCAGCACAGAAAGCCATTGTCTCGGACTTACGGATCAGTCTGCTCCTCTCGTTCTTCCAGCGGAAACATGAACCCGGGGGGGCTCTGGGGCCATCTGCCACCACATGGAAAAGGCAGCCCCACAGGACCGGGACCCCCAGAATGGCGACCACAGACTGTGACTCAGGGCTCGGGAGCCACCGTTCCATAAAGGTCTCAGGTGGCTCCTCAGAAAAGCACCAGCCCCAAAGGCCCGCAGTCCTCACAGTGGCAGGACAGCGCCCCAGCAGAGACCACGGCTCGGCAGCCAGGGCCTCCTCCCTGCCTCCCTGCCTCCCTCGGAGCAGCCTTCCCCAACTGCCAGCCGCACCTGCCCTCCCAACCTCCCTCCCTGGCCTCTCACACCCCCTCGACCTCCCCCGCCCTCCAGTTTATGTGTTTAGATGATGCACACTGAGCCTTCATCTCCTTAGAGCAAAGAAAACATCTTCACACAGGGAGCCAAGGACTCGGTCCCTGGGTCTTGGAGCTCTGTCTGTGCGTCTGTCTCCAGGAGAAGGGTGACTTATGGAAACTTTGGGGGAACACCCAGGAATACCTTGGGAAAATACTTTGGAAAATACTTGGCAGTGAAAACAAGGTGGAGCAGCAGAGCCAGTGGGGAGGGCTGCTGAGGACAGCAAGCCCGGCCCGCTTCCTCGGCTCTCCCAGAACCCCCGGCAGACTTCAGGTGGACGTCTGTGTAAACCCACTCCGGCCGCCCCTGTTCTGCTCCTGGACTCCATCAACCATCAGACTCACACACTATTTCTTCAGTAGGAACACAGCAGAACTTAATCGAATGTTCTGCAATAAATAAATGATTGCTCTCATAGTTTTAAAAAAGTACATACGGAAAGACCAAACTGAATGTAATGAACAGGAAAGCACTTGCTCCCTAGGCCCAAAGACACCCAACCCCAACTCTCTGTGTACACACACACACACACACACACACACATCCTGACCCAACTCCTCCATCACAGGCTCTGGCTGGCACCAGGGCAAACGCTGTGACTCCAGGATGTCCGTGAACTCCACCTGCACCTCCCTGGACACAGTCCTGACTGTGCCCCTCCTCCACAACCAGCCATCCCACCCACACCAGGCACCCACGTGCTCTCTTCTAGAGCTCCACACATGCTCCTGGCATTGCACCACCACACTGGGATCACTGGCCACACAGGTCACTACAGAGAACTGACCCTTTTATCTGGCCTGTGTCACAAGGACAAAACTGCCAAGAGCATGCATCATCAGGAAACCCGACACAGAGCCGCTGCTGCCTCCCCAGATGACGCAGCCCGAGCGTGGCCTTGCTGATCCGGTTAAACACTGGCTCCAGCACTTGCCACGCTGACAGACTGGCCTCACGCCCATCCCTGGCCCCCTTTCATGGAGGAAGATGCTAATTACTCACAGCCAACAAGAAGCTATGGGGAAAACTAGAGACTAGCCACTCACAGCTGACAATGCCTAGCATAGACTTGAGACACCTGGGTCCCATCCAAAGCTGCCAGGCATCTGATCACACAGATGCAGAGATGTGCCCCAGAGAGCCCTGGGCACCCGGCGCCGGGAGCCTTGTGGGAGCCATATGCGCACAGCACACTCACCCCGCCAGCCATCAGGAGCTTGTACCGGAACTCCACGGTGGGGTTGTTGAAGGTGAGCTTCTCACAGCGCAGGTGGTTGACGGGTGGGTTGCCCTCCAGGTTCAGGAACAGGTCGTAGGTGAAGCAAACCTTCCTCGGCTCCTCCTTAAACAAAGAAAACAAGGAAATCAGTTCAGAGGGGCGGGCGGGAGGCCGCAGGGACAGCTCAGGACACGTGGCTGTGCTTCCCACTGCTGGGCCTGCCCTTTCCTCGCCTTGGACCCTCTTTCACTTCCCTCTGTGTGTTTCTCCACATCTATCTGCTCACCCAAAATGTATTAACTCACTATGCGCAGAGGACCCGGCAGAGCAGCCAGAAATGGGGATCACGAGGATGACGTTCTCAGGGGGTTAGCAAAGCAGCCCTGCTGATGGTGTGGGTCCCGCACACCACCCCGCCCCCTCACAGTGCTTGGCCCACTAACTGGGAGAACAAGGGGCCAAGACACGCAGCTGCTGATCAACTATGCTGAGACTGGACCCCAGGCTCAAGGCCCAGGATCCTGCAGCCTCAACCCCTGGGCCCCTTCCTGGAAGGGAAATTTCTCCAAAGACATACAAGTGGCAGGTCAGCACATGAAAAGAGGCTCAGATCAAAACCACAGAACACCACCTCACACCCACCAGGATGGCAATTATTTTTTAAAAGGGAAATGGCAAGGACGTGGAGGAACCAGAATCCTTGTGCCGTCACTAACAGGAATGAAAAATGGTGGTGCCTTTGGAAAACTGTATGAAAGCTCCTCAAAAGTTAAATGTCAACTGTCTGATCTATATACCCCCCGCCAGAGGTATGCCCAAGAGAAATGAAAATGTACATTCACATAAAAACGCACACACATGTTCCCAGCCTCTCAGTGGTCAAAAGGTGGAAACCACACGAGTGTCCACCAGCAGGTGAACAGGTGACCATACTGTGGTCAGTCTGTGTAATGGAATGATAGCCACAAAAAGAACGAAGCACTGACACGTGGCAGCATGGATGACAATCAAAAACACGATGCTCCATGAGAGGAGCCAAACCCAGGGGCTTGAAACTGGACATGAAAGGGCAGGAGCATCAGTCATTTGTCCTGCTTTTCCACCAGGTAAACATGGGGGGGGGGGAACGGCACAAATGTATTCTAGCTGATCAGTGAAGAAAGAATGAGATTTCCACCAATTTATGATTGCTGATGGGTCGGTAATCTAGGCACTGTCAACTCTGCAAACATCACAAGCACAGACCACCTTTGGGGAAGATCTCACCTCCAGATTCAAGTTCACATTGTCAGGAAAGACACAGATCGGAGCATTGTGCTAAATACAGACACCCTGGGGACGAGGGCAGTGACAAGCCAGACGACGCCAAACTCTACAGGACAAATAATGTGGAGGCTTCAATAAATAAATTGCCAAGAGAAAAAAAGAAAGAGATGGTAGAAAGAGAATCTATAGACTCACAATGCCCTGAATCACAACATGTGAGTCTAACCTAGATCCTGATTCAGGCAGAGAAGAACTCTGAACAACTGACTAGAGGTTAAGGACTCAATTGCAGCCTGACAACAGTATTGCTGGGCTGTTGAAAAGCAGTCCGTATCTTTTAGGGACACAGTCTGAAACACTGACACGTGAAATGACAGACAGTGTTTGGGATTTGCTGTAGGATGACCCAGGTTGGGGGCGGCAGTCCCAAGACTGCTGGCACCGGGTGACGGCTCCCAGGGGCTCGGCCTGTCACCCCATCTACTTCTGCAGGGGCTTCAAACTCTCCCCGGTTGCTTTCCAGGCAGACACGGGGCTGTGAGGCTTCGGGCTGGGGGGAAGAACACAGCTAAGGGCACGTGTCAGCAAGGGGAGGTGGACAGGCAGCAGGTCACCCAGGGACACCCCCACCCCCACCCAGTAGGGCACAGGGCTAGGCTGGGCCTGGGGCCTGCTCTCGCAGGACAAGGCCTGCCGTCCCAGGCCTTGACTGCCTCACCTGTAACACGGGGAGAACGAGACATAGCCACGGCGCTCAGCTCTGTGCCATCAAGGCAGGGAAACTGCTTGCTGTTTTCACCAGGAAGAGATGGAGGCTTGAGGAGCCCCGAGGAGACACAGCAGACAGATGGGACCCAAACAGAATTCCATGGGCAAGGACGGGGGGCTCACAGGGACACTCCGACTCTACCCACTGCCAAAACTCAGGTGCCCAAGGCTCAGAACCAGGCCTTCCTCACGTCTCCACCCTCTCCGGTGACCCCTGCCCACACAGCCGTAACCTGGTGGTGCAGGTGCCAGGCAGGTCCAGCTGCTCCACTCACCAGGCTCCTCAACCAATCCCCCTCGTCCCCCTCCAGACCATTTGTCGCCCCCCCAGCCACCCAGCTGCTTCTACCGCAGCACCCTTCAATCCAGAGTTTAAACTGGCTCATGGCTCACCCTCAACCCACTTCTTTAAAGCCTGCCAATGGCCTCCCTCCAAGGGCCTTCTCTGACCATTATCCCCAATCACAGCATTTGTCACGGTCCGCAGGATGGATGTCCCTTTTCTGTCCACCCACCCCACTGGACAAAGGGGCTCTTTCTGTTCCTGTGGGGCAGCACTGAACAAGCATCTGTGTCTGCTGGATGTGCCCAGGTACTGCTCTATCCTACAGACAAGCGTCCTAGAGAAACCTGACGGGCGCCTGCCGTGTGTTCACCGCCAGGCCAGGGCCAAGGAGGGGTCTCCCCTTCCTCGGTGGTGCTGACGTGACACTGACGATGCTCTGTGACACGGCTTCACAGAGCGTCACTGCTGCCAGGCCAGGCACTCTTCCAAGCTCATAACATGAATGCTCCAAAGCACAGGTGCTCTTACTGTCTCCATTTCACAGATGAAGAAACTGAAACAGAGGCAGATAACATGCCCGGTGCCACGAGGCTGGTCGGCAGGGAGCCAGCACTCACCCCAGGCAGGCGGTGTTCTCTGGAACCCCCGGCTCCTGGAGCAGGTTCTCACACCCACACAAACCAAACAGGGCAACGCACTGGCCCGAGACAGACTCGCAGAGGTGGGCGGGACGGAGCAGAGCCAGGGGCGGAGTCTGGGCTGGTCAGAGGCCTCTCCGCCCCACCCCCAGCACCCAGCGTGTGTCCTGCAGCTGACGAGCACCTCCCAGCACACTGATGATCGGAGCTCCCTCAGGACAAGTCCGCGGGCCTGAGAAGCTGAGGAACTCCAACGGGGTGGTGGACCACTTCCTGCCCAGTCCCAGGAAACTCCTGGGAAAGCTGAGGCACAGGCGGCACCGCCAGCAGCCCGCTTGGTGAGGAGTGGCCAGATTCCAGGTGTGCGGGGTCGGCAATCCCAGGAGTAACATCCTTGGCCTTTCTAGCCGGACCCCTCTTCGTGTTAAGGCCTCAAGTGTTCTCAGGCCAGGTCATGGGCAGCTGCCCAGTCCCCAGGCCACTGGCCACAGGCCAGCTTCTTTCTCCAGCCTCAGCAAACTAAGATGCAGAGGAACTGGCCAAACTGGTGCCAGCGCCCAAAGCCAGCGGCACACGTGCTTATCCACAGCACAGGGAATGTGGGCCACGGGGCCTATCCAGGCAAACAGCCTGAAGCCCTGGGCCAGCTGACTGAAGTTCTAGGTGCTCCCTCCACCACCCTGGACCCAACCAGGGCCATCTCCAGGGCCCACTTCTTCCACAGCTGGCAGGGCTGGCCCGGAGGACACAGGGTTAAAGAGAAGACTCCCAGTCTCGTCAGCAGGGCTGTTTCCTCACTGTTTTCTCTGCCCATGTTCGTCTCTGGGGCCTGTTTGACATTCCCCCCGAGAGGCCCCGGGGTTCACGTATGCTGAGCTTTGAGGAAAACGAGGTAAATCTGATCACAGCTCTAGACCTAATAGCCATTTATAGGGACAGGGCTGCAGTCAGCAACAGCCCTGTGGGACAACAATATAGCTTCTTACACTGCTCTGCACGGGGGGTAGGGGGGAGAGAAGGAGAGAGTAATGGAGAGAAAAAAATTTAATGAAGCTTGAGAGATCCAGCAATCAATGCACTGACTTTATTTGAATGCTAATTTGAACAAATTGTTACAAAATATGTGTAAGACAACATGGGAAAATTTGGTTACGGTATTTGATGATTTAATGAATTATTAATTTATTAATTCTAGATGTGATGATACTGTATTAGGTTTGGATTTTTTTAAAGTCTTATCTTTTACAGACACAGATTATTAGTATTACTTTAACATCAGAGTTCCCATTGTGGCACAGTGGAAACGAATCCAACTGGGAACTATGAGGTTGCAGGTTCGATCCCTGGCCTTGCTCAGTGGGTTAAGGATTCAGCATTGCTGTGAGCTATGGTGTTGGTCGTAGATACGGCTCGGATCTGGCGTGGCTGTGGTGTAGGCCAGCGGCTACAGCTCTGATTAGACCCCTAGCCTGGGAACCTCCATATGCTGCAGGTGCGGCCCTAAAAGACAAAAAAATAAAAATAAAAATAAAAAATAAAATTAATTAATTATTAATATTTACAGGAGTTCCCGTTGTGGCTCAGCAATAATGAACACAACTAGTATCCATGAGGACACAGGTTCAATGCCTGGCCTCTCTCAGTGGGTTAAGGATCCAGCATTGCCGTGAGCTGTAGGACAGGTCACAGACACAGCTCAGATCTGGCATTGCTGTGGCTGTGGTGTAGGCTGGCAGCTGTAGCTCCAATTTGACCCCTAACCTGGGAGCTTCCATATGCCGCACGTGAAGTCATAAAAAAAAATTAGTATTTACACCAAAGGACAAAATAATTAAACAAACATCCTCTCTTAAACTTCTAGTCCATGTGCCTCTCTCTTCCTTGACTTAATAATAAAAGCCTAGAGAAAGTTAATGATACTGGGTACATGCAGAAGTCATTTTATGTATGTATGGATATATGTATGTATGTAGCTATGTGTATTTGCAAAAGTCATTTTTCTCTTTTTTGGTGGAGCCTGAGGTTCACAGAAGTTCTTGGGCTAGGGACTGAACCCGCGCCACAGCAGTGACAACCAGGGAACTGAGCAAAAGTCATTTTAGATTGAGTGGCTCCAAGAACAAGACTTGCTGGTTGCCATGGTGATGGTATCCCCATGTGAAGAGTATGTACGATATCCAAGTAGGCTGCTTCACATAGGACGAGAACTGCTACAAGTACCCATGTTTAACTGACAGGTACACACACTGTACAGGGAAGAACAACAGTGACTCAGGGTAAAAAGGCGGAGTACTACTGTGCAGGGTGGGTTACTGGACTTCTTTTTGCCCAGTAAAAATACCTATTAAAATTTTTTTACATTACTATTTACAGATTAAAAAAAATAGGATGCCTATGACCTCATTCAAAATATCCTGGGAGCAGAGAAGAAAACAGCACATTCCACAGGTGAGTAACTGCTGAAGCTGGGTCGTGGGGGCTGTGTGATGGTTTGCTCTGCTGGCCTCTCTACTACTTCTATATATATTTTTTGGTTTTCTATATTTAAATGTTTAAACACACACACTCAGCCCCACCCCAGGCTTGCTCACAGCTTTGCATTCAAGCACCTACTGACTACCTACGTGAGCTGACTCTATCCTGGTGCTGGGGACGGGGGCAGGCAGGCCCAGTGCCACCCTCCAGCTCTGCCCCGCAGGATCCTCTGTGGCCACAGGAACACGTGCCACCCTGGGGCCAGTCGCTGCTGCAACAGGCTTTACGAGGCACCCTATTTCATCCCCCAGAGCTCTGTCAGTTACTGCTCTCACCACCCGTCAGGAAAGGAAACTGAGGTCTCAGGGTATTTAATCACTTGCCAAGGCCACTTGGAACCACACTGCAGCCCCGGCCACGTGCAGGGCCCTACTCTTACTGCGCACACAGCTCCTCGCACCCAGCCCGCTGGTCCCTGGCCCATGGCCAACTGGAAGAGGGTGCTTTCCTGCCCAGGAAAGAGAGCAAAGGAAGAAACACGGAAAAATACACCTGAAAGCCAACACCTGAAATTCCACATCCAGGATCCAGCCTACCGACCTAGTAAACAAAAGCTCGGGGAGGGCCACTGAGGCGGCCAGCAGCAGCGACAGTGCCACCCAGCAGGGGAAGTCATAGCTGATCTGAGCTACAGGGCACCTATGGAGATAGCACAAGCACTCAGCAGGGCTGTGTAGTGACACAGGAAGGCCCACGGGTGTTTAGGTTAAAACTGCACCTCTCTCTCTGTCTCCCTCCCTCTGTGTGTGTATGTGTGTGTGTGTGTCTTTCTCTCACACACACACAGAAAAAAATGCTGTCCCTTGGAGTTCCCTGGTGGCTCAGTGGGTTACAGATTCAGCATTGTCATTGCTGTGACTCAGGTCATTGCCATGTCGCAGGTTTGATCCCTGGCCCAGAAAATTCTGCATGCTGTGGGCATGGGACCAAAACAAAGCTGTTTCTGGAAGGTTTCTGATAGGTAACTGAAGGTTATCGTGGCTACTTCAAGGAAGTAGGTTGAGGAGGTGGCTTTAATTCCTTGCAACCCACATATATCACCCTTTGTAGTTGGAAGAGAAAAACTTTAAAAGTGTTATAAAAAGAAGGGCAACGTGGGCTGAAAAGCATGGGCTTTGGGGTCTGAGAACTCCTGGATGCCAAAGCAGCTTCGCCACTGTCTTGCTGTGTGACACTGGACCCGCCACTCCACCTCTCTGAGTCTTGGCAAGAGAAAGAAAGAAAACCACAGGGTTCTGGGTGCAAAGGGAAGGTGGGAGCAGACCATGATTCTGGCTGGCAGCAAGAAGGGGGTGGCTGCTGCTGGACCCTCCCTGCCTCTGAGCCTGCTCTGCCCAGGCCAGGAGGCTGCCCCGCCATGAACTCAGACCTGCCTGGGTCAGGTGCACGGGGACAGCCACCACAGCACTGTGGGCCACGGCCAGAGACACTTGTCAGTACGAAGACATGTCTGGGCGTCAGGGGTGCCAGGGACATTTTCTTTCTTTGAAAATGGACCTTTGGCTTTTGAACATAATGGTCCACGCCCAGAAAGGTACTCTGAGGGAACAGCGACCGAGGGGGCAGACTCTGGAGCGAGCTGACTACTGTGCTCGCTGAATAACATCGAGCAGGTTATGTTACCAGCTCCTGCCTCAGCTTCCTCACCTGTGAAATGGGGTAACAGACCCCACTACATACGAGCGGTCATCATTCCACACAGACATGGAAAAGCTCCACGCCCTGCCTCCTGGGGAGGAGAGCCAGAGCGAAACCTTGAGTAGGAGGGAAGCCCAAGGCTCTAGAACAAAGCCTTGCACATGAATGTAACACCCACAGGGGAACAGCCAGAGACACATAACCACCGCTCACCCCTGAAAGAGCAAAAACAGCAGCGGGCGGAGAGGTGGAAAGGGGAGAGCTTCATGTTTTGTTCTGCTTTTTTCACTCTGTTTGCTTCAGTGCTGTCTGAATTTTTTGGTAACCTGAATATATCCATGTATTGATAAGCAATTGGAAACAAAACCAGGGAGTTTCCGTGTGGCTCAGCAGGTCACGGACCTGACATAGTCTCTGTGAGGATGCAGGTTCGATCCCTGGCCTCGATCAGTGGGTTAAGGATCCAGCGTTGCTGCAGATGTGGGGTAGTCCGCAGCAGCAGCTCCAGTTTGACCTCTGGCCCAGGAACTTTTACATGCCACATACGCAGCCAGAAAAAGAAAAACAAACAAACATACAAACAAAAAACAAAATAAAAGGTAGCTGGAAGGCAAACACTAGAATGTCAAGAACTTTGTATGGAAACAAAAAAAATTTTTTGGCCATACCCAAGGCATACCGAAGTTCCCAGGCCAAGGACTGAACCTGAGCCACAGGAGTGACAATGAGCCACAGAGTAAAATGCCAGATCCTTAACTGCAAAGCCACCAGGGAGCTCTGGAAACAAATATTTTCTGCTTAAAGTTAGCATCTATTATCTGGAGCCCTCACTTAATGATTTGTCCCCAGTCTAACATGAAAAAAAGGGTAAGAAAGGAGCCAGCAATATGAACACACACATAAGATGGCAATTTGACAAAGAAATCTGGACCAAAAGAGACAAAAAAGAAGGAAGGATGAGGTGTCTCAGGACGAACCCATGGGTGCTGGAGCTGAAGGGGACCCAGGAGTTGTCAGTCTCCTCCTGGACTTCGCTGCCCTCCATCCCAAAGGGACCAGACTCCCATGCCGCCACTGCTGTTAAGACAGAGACAGAGCCAGTTATGCAAAAACATGGACCACCTCTCTCAATTTAGGACTGAGGCTGTTTGAACCCAAAGTCTGAGCCCTGAGAGAGCACCCTGGCTGATATGGACAAGTTCCCTCACCACGGCCTGGCTGATGTGGACAAGCCACCCCCCGCCCCGCCTGCCCCCTCACGTTGGGGGCTGACAGTGCAAATGATTCAGTTACACACGTGCGGCAGGCTACACCTCTTCTCTGGCTCACTTCCTCTTTTGAGGTGCTTCTCTCCCAGGCTCCACACCCACCCTCTAGGAAATATAGCTTCTAGGGTCCCACACGGAGGAACAAAAGGATGCTACAGGGAGACTAACTGAGTGGCACAGCTGGCCGGCACCCATGCGGCTTGTCACAACTCAACAGCCCCCTGACCTTTCTCTGGTGTCCTCACACAATGTCCCCTCTGTTTGGGCTCCTCGGCAATCCACCAGCAATTGTCCCCGGTGTGGAGCAGCCGCCAGCAGCCGCCCACGGAGGGCTGCCCGCCTCCTGAACTCTGCAGAGCACCAGGGCCGGGGGAGCCCACGGGGGCAGAGCGAGGCGAGAGAGGATGGTAACCCCAGGAGAGATGTGCTGAACCCGGACAGTCTGGGTTCCCCGCTTAGTCACTCAAGGCCCACTCCCGCCCACAGAGCCTCAATAAGCTGAGGGCAAGTGGGGAAAGCCTGGCCGGCTGCCGCAAGCAAGCTAGCAGCCCAAAGCCACCTCCACTCTGGGGTCCCCAGCACCTCCCCGACAGGTCACATCACCAGCCCTGCCACACCACCTATGTCACTGTCCCCCCAACACAAGTCAGAGGGGATGCATCAAAGATGCCTCTGAGGGCTTCCAGCTCAGCCTTGCTGTTTTGACTTACTTTAAACAAAAAACCCTTTCTGAATAAAACCATGCAAACTTCCTAACAAAATGTACCAAAATGCCCTTTCTGTGACTCAAGATAACGGCATTTGAGAAAAGTCATGGAAAGTTAGTGATGGTTAGGGTTCATTGTCCAATAATAGCCTGGGGGGGGGGGGGCAGGGAGGATGTCTAATATTAGCAGAAAATAACCAAAATAAACTTCTTCATGTTTTATGTTTCTTAAAATTAGGCTCTCCCCTGAAATCAGCACGCATCCTTGATACGTTTCTTTTTCCTCCTGAAGTGTGTTGCTGAATTGACAGTACAGGACTTCCCCGGTGGCTCAGTGGGTTGGGGAATCAGGTGTTATTAGTGCTGTGGCTCGGGGCACTGCTGTGGCTTGGGTTTGATCCCTGGCCTGCGGAACTTCCACATGCTGCGGGTATGGCCAAAACACCCAAAAGGAAAAAAACAAAAACAAAAAAAACTGATGGTACAATAAAGAGAGGCAGACATCAGAAGAAACAAGATCAAGGTCAGCTGCAGGAAAGTATTCACACCCCAAGTGGCCCAACTGAGGGCTCAATACAATGGGCCCAGGCCCACATCCACTCTCTAACTAACGTCCCCAGGGCACAGGTGGGGGCTGCCAGCCTACGTGGACCAAGGAAATGACAGAGCAGGTTTCTCTGAACTCAGACAACCTCTTGTCCCCACCCTACAACTGACTCTCTTCTCTCTTGGTCTCACCAATCACTCCAAGCCAGAAACTCAGGACCAAGAGGCAACCAGCTTTAACTTGAAAGAGGAAAAAATGAGATAAGCTCTCCCACATGTGCTCATATGCAAGACCAAGCCACCAAGCCTGCTCTTGTGTGGACACTTCCCCGTCCCTTAGACACCGACCCTGCTTCCCCAGGACACGGACAAGTTCTTCCTGTTCGGCAGCCACTGAACTACTCCCAGGAAGGGCTGGGCCAGGGCTGCTTTGCAATGTGACGATGCTACTCCAGAACCATCTGGGATAGGCATGAGATGGCTCCTCTCCAGAATTCTGAGGCCAAGCCGGAAGATCTCACGCCAAAAGAGGCAGATGGGCCCAGAGGGGTCCGATGGCTCGAGCCTCCATGGAAGCTCTAATAGCACATCCAACTGCTGCACACAGACCTGAGGGTCCCTGTGACATAGGACAGCCCCCCCCCCCCCGTGCCCCTGCTTCAGAGCCCTGACTGATGCTGAAGATACACCATTGTTTGTTTATTTAGCGCCTCTGATCCAGACGGTCTGGGGGCTCCACAACACACAGGACCGGATCCACTCTGGTCCTGTGTTCTGGACTAGGTAAATATCTGCTTCATGAAAATAAATCAATGAAGCTGCAGCAAAAAACTGCAAACAAACAAAACAAACAACAACAAAAAAAAAAGAAAAGCAATTCCCTCTCCTCATTGTAAATAAATAAATTTTTCTAAAAACCCTCAACTGCAAAGAAGAAATGACAGTGGCATCCCTTATAGATACCATCTTCCTACAGAAAATTTCCTCCTGCTTTTAAACAGCTTTTCAGAACATGCTGCTAGTGGGGGGCTGCAAAAACAAACTCACAGGTTTTAAGATTCCCTTTGCCAGACCCAAAGTACGATCCATAAAAGAAAAAAAAATGATAAACCAGACTCTCAAAATGTATAACTTTTACTGGGCAAAAGATACTGTTAAGAGAATGAAAAGACAAATCACAGACTTGGAGAATATATTTACAAATCATATACCAGATAAACAGCTTATATCCAGAGTATTTAAAGAACTAATCAAAATCAACAATGAAAGCAACTAGGTTTTTTTAAAAGGCAAAAATTCTGAACCATTACTTCTCCCAAGAAAATATATGAGTTGCAAACACACGAAAAGATGCTCATTGTCATCAGCCATCAGGGAAATGCCAATCAAAAACTAATGAGGACATTCCCATGTGGTACAGCGCAGGTTAAGGATCCAGTGTTGCTGCAGCTGTGGCACAGGTTGCAACTATAGCAAGGGTTCAGTGCTTGGCCCAGGAATTTCCACATGCCACGCATACAGCCAAAAAACAAACAAACAAAAAACCTAATGAGACACTACTTCACATCCATCAGGATGGCTATAATCAAAGAGACAGGAAATGTGAGCCTCAGAAAAGTTAGAAACCTCAGATGTTGCTGGCGGGAATGTAAAATAGTACAGTAGCTGTGGTCAAGAGAGTTAGTCAGTTACTCAAAAAGTTAAACACGGGATTTCCATTCTTAGGTACATACCCAAGAGAAATGAAAACATATATGCACACACACAAAACACTTGTAGGCCAAATAGCTAATTGGTGGAAACAACCCAAAAGCCCACCAACTGACGGATGGATACACAAAATGCAATCCATTTTGAATGGAATATATTCAGCCATAAAAAGCAAGAGAGTGCTGACATATGCTACAATGTGGACGAAACTTGAAAACACTGCCCTAAATCAAAGAAGCCAGACACAAAAGGCTACAGAATGTGTGATTCCATTTATGTGAATAGTCCAGAACAGGCCAATCCACAGAGACAGAAAGCAGATTCATTGTTGCCAGGGACTGGGGGAGGGGGTTAAGGGGAGTGTCTGCTAATGGGGACGGCACTTCTTTTGGGATGACAAAAATGTTTTGGAATAAGTGGTGATGGTTGTGAAGCTCTGAATATACTAAAAAAAAAGAAAAAAAGTGAAATGTACAGGTTAAAAGGATGAATGATATGGTACATAAATTATGTCTTGGTATATCTGTTTTTTAAAGAAGAGTGATACCGCTACATGCCCACTAAGAAAGGCAAAAAGAGGACAACCGGCCTTGTCCAGTGCTGGCGAGACCCCTCCTCCACCACTGTGAGGGTGCCAAGTGGCAGCCGCTGTAGACGGTGGGGGAGCCATTTCTTACAAAGTTAAACACACCGGCACCAGATCACCCAGCAACCCCACTCCTGAGTATTTACCCAAGCCAAATGAACTTACAGTCACACAGAAACGTGTCTGCAAACGTTTAGGACAACTTTATTCATAATCACCAAAACTGGAAACCACTCAGATGTCCTTCAGTCAACAAATGGACAAACAAATGCAGTATTATCCACACAATAAAAGGGAATGAACTGTTCACTCATGCAACAACATGGATGAATTGTAAGCGCATCTTGCGAAGTGAAAGAAACCAGACACAAAGGGCTACATAGTGTATGAGGCTATTTATATGACATTTTGGAAAAGGCAAAACTATAAGGATGGAAAACAGATGAGTGGTTCTGAGGGACTGAGGGTGGGGGAGGAGCTGACTTCAAAGAGAGGACGTGAAGGGATCTGGGGAGGTTGGAACTGTTCTGTATGGTGACACCGTGGTCGATGCATGACTTTATGCATCAAAACCAAGAATAAACTTCACTGACGACAAACAAAACTGATCATAATAATGATAACCAGATGGGCAGGGGAAGGGACCAAGGACTGATGAATCCAAACTGTACACGAATGTATGACAACCACACCAACAGAGATGAAGGAAAAGAGCGGTGACAGCTGACTCTGAAAAGCAGTGTTTTATCTGGATACTGGAAGGCCAAAGACAAAAAGACCTGCACTAAGACACTAAATTTACTTCTCAGGAATACTGGTTAGAGATTCTGAAACTACTTTCTAGTTATACTAAGGTTAAATACATAAGCAAATATATTGTAGGTAAGGCAAACCAGGTTTTTCCCTTTATAGAAAGAAGTTAAATAAGCAAAGTGGGGGAGTTCCCACTGTGGCACAGTGGATTAGTGATCTGGCTTGTCTCTGTGGAGGCGCTGATTTGATTCCAGCCCAGAGCAGTGGGTTAAGGGTCCAGCATTGCTGCAGCTGTGGCATAGGTCAAAGCTCCAGCTCAGATTCGATCCCTGGCCTGAGAAATGCCATATGCCCCAGGTGTGGCCAAAAAAGAAAAAAAAAGAAAAAAAAAAGCAGGGGTTGGGGGTGGGGATGCTAGAAAGAACCCAGTGGTGCTAGACTGGAGCTGGGGGTGCTGGCATGCACTGACGTTTATTCAATACGTATACAGACAGATACAGGAATAAACACAGGCAGGGCATCAGTACACATGCACAGACCTCTCCGATCTGCCATACTAGGGGCCTATAGCAGCGATACCCCAGGAATGGTGAAGACGCTTTGCTCTAAGATCTTGGTTTTTAAATACCCTTCTCCCATGAAAAGGTCCGGGGCTCCTTGGATAAAGTGCTGATTGAGAGATGGGGCCGGGAAAAACCAAAATGAGCCTCGAGCACCTGTGGTGCCCGTAAAGAGAAAGTACCCCCAAAAAACATGGAAACATGATGAAAAAAGGCACAGGGGCCAACCTGAGGGAGTCCCCACCTGCCAGAGTGAGAAATACTTGAGCCACAAAACGAATGACAGCTGGCCTGGATGGCAACACATGGGAAAAAAAAAATCCATGATTTTATACTGATATAAAATAAATAAATGGAGAAAGGTCAACTACCTTAGAGAACAACTCCAACTAATAAACAGAAGGAAAGAGTAAAGTGGAAATCACCACAGAATACCACTGAGGGATGCTAAAACTGTGGATGAAACTTGAAAAATAAACAAGTGATTACCATAGTCTCAAAATCTCTCTCCCAGATAGAAATTAGTTACTGTGGTGGTTTTAACTATGCCCACCTGAATGTAGAGCTTCATTCCTCTCCTCAAGAGAGGGCTGGATGTAAGGTACTTGCTTAAGGAAGGGAGAGTAACTTTACAGTGGAGAAACTTGGCAGACACCTCTTAACTAGATCTAGGTAAGAACCCTAGAAATAAGTTAATATCAGGTCCTCCTGGAGTTTCCTGGTGGCTCAGTGGGTTAGGATCTGGCATTGTCACTGCTGTGGCTCTAGTCACTACTGTGGCATGGGCCTGGGAACTTCTGCATCCCACGGGCACAGTAGAAAAAAAAAAAAAAATCAGGTCCTCCCTACTACGATATGATGATGGGGGCTGCCTTACCTCTGTAGTCTTTCTACAAAATCTACAACCCCAGTCCAGTCACGAGAAAACAAAGCCAAGTTTGGGGAACATTCTTCAAAATGCCTGGCTAATGTTATTTCAAAATGTCAAGGTTATGAAAGATAAAGAAAAACTAAGAGATTGTCAGAAGAGGAAGACAACAAAAGAAACAGGACAGCTAAATGCAAACTAGGGTCTTGGATAGATTCCAAAAGAGAAATGGGGAAATCCACATAAAGTCTGTTAATAGGAACTACTGTACCAACGTTAATTTCTTTGTTTTGATCATGTACGTGGTCATGCAAGATGTTAACATTAGGGGAGGCTGGGTGTGAGTTATAGGAGAACTCTGTTTGACCTTTGAACTCTTCTGTTTTTAAAGTTATTTCAAAACTAAAAGTTAGGAGTAGTTCCCATCGTGGCTCAGTGGGTAACAAATCTGTCTAGAATCCATGAGGACACAGGTTCAATCCCTGGCCTTACTCAGTGGGTTAAGGATCCGGCATTGCCGTGAGCTGTGGTGTAGGTTGGAGTCCACAGACACAGCTTGGATTCTGAGCTGCCGTGGCTGTGGTGTAGGCTGGCAGCTGCAGCTCTGATTCGACCCCTAGCCTGAGAACCTCCATATGCTGTGGGTGCAGCCCTAAAAAGCAAAAAGCAAAAAGCAAAAAAAAAGTAAACTAAAAGTTAGCAGCTCCCGTCATGGCTCAGGTTAAGAACCCAACTAGCCAAGTTCCTATCATGGCTCAGCAGAAACGAATCTGACTAGTTAGTATCCATGAGGATGCAGGTTTGATTCCTGGCCTCGCTCAGTGGGTTAAAGATCCGGTGTTGCCGTAAGCTGCGGTGTAGGTCGCATACGAGGCTCAGATCTGGTGTTGCTGTGGTGGTGTAGTCTGGGGGCTATAGCTCTGATTTGACCCCTAGCTTGGGAATTTCCATACCTGCAGATGTGAGTCCCCCCCCCCAAAAAAACTAAAAGTTAAAGAAAAAAAAAAAAAAAAAGATGTGACTATGAGACAGTCCGTCCTGGTTGGGTTACTCAAAGATCCTTATGTACATTTGAACCTACCTTTTTCTTTGACTGTGAATTTTATGGAACACAAATGCATATCAAGACTTTCCAATAAAATGTAGTGTCCAAACTGAGAAGTGCAGTGAGTGTAATACCAAATTTCAAAGACTTAGTACTAAAGAAAAGGAATGTAAAATAGCTTGCTCATTTTAAAATGCTGATCACATATGTTGAAATGATAATATCTCAGATCTACTGGGATAAATAAGTTACATTATTAAAATTAATTTCATCTGTTTAACCTTTTTTGATGTTTTAAATTGCATACATGGCTTATATATTTCTTTTGGGCAGCCATGGCACAAGATTTAACTTACTTGTCACAACAAGAAGGGCTTCAAATAGCTCTAGTCACTTCCGGGACAAGCAGCAGATATCAAGGGAGCATTTCAGCAAGACTCTGTTCATTTTAGGGTCCTAGGATACTTTACTGCTCCTGGACATGCTGCCTTGTCTATGCTTGCTCTCCTCTCACAGGCCACAATCAACACCCCAGATCACCTGCCAAAGGAACAACTCAGCCACAGCTCACAGAGGTTTCTGGGTCGACTTGTGATCAGAGAGCAACCACCTGGATCCCCCTGGATGAGCTCAAGCTCCCAATTCAGGAAACTTCTCATCACGCTTTCATTATGCCCAACAAATTCTGTCCACATTTATAAATGGGCACCCATACAGAATTCATTAAGAACTCTTACAACTCAACCACAAAAAAAAAATAAATTATCCAACTCAAAAAAGAGTAAAGGCACAGACAGACATAAAGAAGATACACAAATGGCCAAGAAACACATGAAAAGATGCTTGGCAACACTAATCACTAGGGAAATGTGAATCAAAACCACAAGATACCACTTCACACCCACTAGGATGGCTGTAATTTTAAAAGTTATTAAATAAAAATAGGAAATAAGATGTGGATTAAACTAGAACCCTCAAACACTGCCAATAGGAATGTAAAATGGTTCAGCCTTTGTGGAAAAATCTCAAAAAGTTAAACAGAATTATCAGGCCACAGCAATTCCATTCCTAGGTATAAACCCAAATTAATTGAAAACTGGTAGTCAAAACAAGTACATGTATACATATTTTCACAGCAGTAGTATGTTAAAGCAACAGTTGATTCTCAACAGCCAAAAGGTGGAAACAGCCCAAGGGTCCATCAAGTGATGAATGTTTAGACAAACTGTAGTTTATCCACAGTTATTCGGCCCTGAAAGGAATGAAGTTCTGATACAGGCTACAATGTGGTATAACATAAGCAGTTATACAGCCCGGCATAATGGAGGTCCCACAGCAAACAACTGCTTAATGGGTATGGGGTTTCCCGTTGGTTTGAAGAGAATACTCTGGAACTAGACAGAGATGGCCATTGCACAGCACTGTGAATGCCACTGAATCGTTCACTTAACCACTTAAAAGTGGTTATTTTGTGTTGTGTGAATTTCACCTCAATTTTTTAAAAAGGTGGGGGTGCACTTATACACTGGTTGTGCCACCTGGTTTCTTGACAAACCACAGCTGCCCCTCCAGAATCAATCTGATTCGTCCCTCAGGCTCTCATTCAACAAAGGTTTTCCAAGTGCCATCTCTGTGCCAGAGGCCAGTATACAGAGAGAACAAAACCGACAGGCCCCACCCTCAAGAACTTGCCTTCTAGTGGTAGAGACAGGCATTAGACAGGTAAACATTCCAGTATTATGAAAAAAGGTGAGAATGGCATGCTAGGAGAAAGAATGGAAGCAAAGACCAAATCAGACCCAAAGATCAGAGCAGATCACTGCACTCTCCCACTCATAAATGTGTAACTCTGCACAGGCAACCTCTCTAATTTTTCATTTTCACTCCTATAAGATGGAACCTACCCTTCTGTGGGACCGTATGAGGCTTATAGCAGCTATATGTGAAATGCCTAACATAGCCTTTGGCCTATTATCATTCAATGCTTTTTTCCCAAGTATATAGCTATCCGAGGTGGAGCAATATTGTAAGTAACATTGCTCAATATTTATTGCATCTCAATAAATACAGAAGAACCATTTGACAAAATTCAACAGCTCTTCATGATAAAAAAAAAAAAAAAACAAAAACACTCAATAAACTAAAAAAAAAGCCATACAGGAAAAGCCCACAGCAAATATCACACTCAATAGTGAAAGACAGAAGGCTTTTCCTCTAAGATTAGGAACAAGGCAAGGATGCCTGCTTTCACCACTTTCACACAACACCTACAAGTCAAAGCTAGAGACTTAGGCCAAAAAAAAAAGAAGGAAAAAAGGAGGCATACAAATTGGAAACGAAGAAGTAAAATTACCTCTGATCAGATGATATAAACATACATAGAAAATCCTAGATTACACACATAAAACTGTCAGAATAAACAAATTAGCAAAGTTAAAAGATACAAAATCAATACACAAACACAAATAAGCTGCAGTTCCAAACACTAACAATGAACAATATGAATAGGAAATAAAACAGTTCCACTTATAATAGCATCAAAAGGAATAAAATACTCAGAGATTAACCAAGGAAGTAAAACTACAGAACACTGCTGAAAGAAATTACAGACAGAAATGAAAAGATGTCCCATGTTCATGAATTTAGAAGACTTCATATTGTTAACATGTCAATACTACCTAAAGTGATCTGGGAATTCAATGCAACCCCTATCAAAATCCTATGACATTTTCTTTGCAGAAATAGAAAAATCTACTCTAAAATTCATATGAAATCCCAAGGGACCTCAAAACAAATCTTGAAAAATAAAAAAAAAACTTGGAAAACTCACACTTCCTGACTTCAATACTTACTATAGAAATAAACCCATGCATTTAACGGCCAATTAATCTACAACAAAGGAAGCAAGAATATACAATGGAGAAAAGACAGTCTCTCCAATAAAGCAGTGCGAACTGTACAGTTACATATAAAAGAATGAAATTAGAACATTCTCTAACACCATATATAAATATAAACTCAAAAAGGATTAAAGACCTAAATGTAAGACCTTAACACATAAAACTCCTAGAGGAAAACATAGGCAGAAAACCATTTGACATAAACTATAGTATTTTTTTTTTTGCTCTGTCTCCTAAAGCAAAGGAAATAAAAACAAAAATAAACAAGTGAGGCCGAATTAAACTTAAAAGCTTTTGCAAAGCAGAGGAAACTACTGACAAAATGAAGACAACCTAATGAATGGGAGAAAATATTTGCAAATGATATGACTAATAAGGGGTTAAAATCCAAAACACATAAACAGTTCATGCAACTCAACATCAAAAAAAAAACAAACACCTCAGTTAAAAAAAGGCAGAAAACTTGAATGGATCTTTCCAAACAGGACACTGAGATGGACAACAGGCACATGAAAAGATGCTCAACAACGTTAATCGTCAGAGAAATGCAATTTAAAACCACAGTGAGATAGCACCTCACACCTGTCAGAATGGCTATGGTCAACAAGAACACAAATAACAGATGTTGGAGATGATGAAGAGAAATGGGAACCCTGGTGCACTCTTGGTGGGAATATAAATAGGACAGCCGCTATGGAAAACAGTAGGGAGGTTTCAAACTAGAACTGCCTTTGGAGTTCCCATCGTGGCTCAGTGGTTAACGAATCTGACTAGGAGCCATGAGGCTGTGGGTTTGATCCCTGGCCTCACTCAGTGGGTTAAGGATCTGGCGTTGCCGTGAGCTGTGGTGTAGGTCGCAGACACGGCTCAGATCCCACGTTGCTGCGGCTGTGGTGCAGGCCAGTGGTATAGCTCCGATTGGACCCCTTGCCTGGGAACCTCCGTATGCCACGAGTGCGGCCCTGGAAAAGACAAAGAGACAAAAATAAATAAATAAAATAAAATAAAAACCTAGGAGTTCCCATCGTAGCGCAGCAGAAACAAATCCAAATAGGAACCATGAGGTTGCAGATTCGATCCCTGGCATCACTTGGTGGGTTAAAGATCCAGCGTTGCAGTGAGCTGTGGTGTGGGTTGCAGAGGTCGCTCGGATCTGGCGTTGCTGTGGCTGTGGTGTAGGCCAGCAGCAACATCTCTGATTACACCCCAACCTGGAAACCTCCATTTGCTGCAGGTGCGGCCCTAAAAAGACATACATACATACATACATACATACATAAATAAAAGCTACAACTGCCTTATGATCCATCAATTCAACTCCTCGGTAAAATCTGAAAAAAACAAAAACACTAATTTAAAAAAATACACGCAACCCAGACTTCCCGTCGTGGCTCAGCAGAAACAAATCCATGAGGTTGTGAGTTCGATCCCTGGCCTCGCTCAATTAAGGATCCGGCGTTGCTGTGAGCTGTAGTGTAGGTTGCAGACGCGGCTCAGATCCCAGGTTGCTGTGGTTGTGGCGTAGGCCGGCAACTTGTAGCTCCGATTAGACCCCTAGTCTGGGAACTTCCACATGCCATGGGTGTGGCCTAAAACAACAAAAGCCAAAATAAACAAACAAACACGCAACCCAATGTTCACAGAAGCATTATTTGCAATTGCCAAGATATGGAAGCAACATAAGCGTCAATCAACAGAGGAATGGATAGGGAGTTCCCTTTGTGGCTCAGTGGTTAACAAATCTGACTAAGAACCATGAGGTTGCGGGTTCGATCCCTGGCCTTGCTCAGTGGGTTAAGGATCCGGCGTTGCCGTGAGCTGTGGCGTTGCCATGAGCTGTGGTGTAGGTTGCAGATGCAACTCGGATCCCACGTTGCTGTGGCGAAGGCCGGCGGCTACAGCTCCTGTTAGACCCCTAGCCTGGGAACCTCCATATGCTGCGGGTGCGGCCCTAGATAAGGCAAAAAGACAAAAAAAAAAAAAAAAAAAACAGAGTAATGGATAAAGAAGATGTGGTATACACATACAATGGAATACTACTCAACCATTAAAAACCAAGCTAATTTTGGGAGTTCCTGTCATGGTTCAGCAGAAAGGAATCTGACTAATATCTACAGGTTCAATTCCTGGCCTTGCTTAGAGGGTTAAGGATTCAGCATTGCCATGAGCTGTGGTGTAGGTCACATACATGGCCTGGATCCCAAGTTGCAGTGGCTGTGGTGTAGGCCAGCGGCTACAACTCTGATTCAACCCCTAGCCTGGTAACCTCCATATGTATGCCAAGGGTGCGGCCTAAAAAGACCGAAAAAAAAAAAAAAGAACAAAATTTTGCCATTTGCAACAATATGGACGGACTTGGAGAGTATCATACGAAGTGAAATAAGTCAGAGAAAGACAAACACTGTATGATATCATTCATATGTGGAATCTAAAAAAATATAATTAGTGAAAATAACAAAAAGAGACTCACAGATACAGAGGAAAACTAACTGTTGCTGGTGGGGAGAGGGAAGAGGGAGGGCAAGATAGGGGTAGGGAGTTAAGAGGAACAAACTATTATGTATGCAAGAAATAAGGTATGAGGATACATTGTACAACATAGAGAACACAGCCAATATTTTATAATAATTATAAATAGGGTATAACCTTTAAAATTGTGAATCATGTTGTACACTTGTAACTTATATAATATGGTACATGAACTATATTTCAGTTAAAAAAAATTTTATTCCATATGCCACGGTGTGCATGTGCCAATCCCAGACACCGAGTCCATCTCTCCCCTCACATCTGTCTTGTTTGGTAACCATAAATTTGTTTTCAAAGTCTGTGAAACTGTTTTTGTTCTGCAAATGAGTTCATTTGTGTCCTTTTTTGCAGTTCCATATAAGTGATGCCATGTGAGGTTTGACTTTTTCTGCCTGACTTATTTATGTGAAATGTATTTTAATACCAATCTAAGTGGATAGAATCTTAAATGAGAGATAACTTCTATAAACTAGCAAATAAGCAGAAAATAAACTTCAATAAATGTTAAAAAAATTTAACTTACTACAAAGCTATGATAATTGAAACAGCGTGGTACTGGGCAAAAGGAAAATACACAGACCAATGGAACAGACCAGAAAACCCATAAATAAACTCTCCTATACGTGGTCAAACCATTTTCAGCAAGGGCCTCAAGACCATTCAATAGGAAAAGGAGAGTCTTCTCAACAAATAGTGCTGGGAAAACTGGATATCTACATGCAAAAGAATGAAGCTCAACCTAATACCATATCCAAAAATTAACTCATAACAGACCAAACATCTAAATGTAAGAGCCAAAACTATAAAATTCTTAGAAGAAAACACAGGGCAAATGCTTCAGAAGAAAAGGCAAGAAAAGGAAAAACAGGTAAATTAGACTTCATGAAAATTAGAAACTTTTATGCATCAAAGCACATGACCAACAGAGTGAAAAGGTAACCCACAGAATGGGAGAAAATAGTCACAAACCATACCCCAAATATATAGAAAACTCCTAAAACTCAACAACAAAAAAACTGAACAACCCAATTCAAATATAGGAAAAGGACCCAAATAGATATTTTTCCAAAGAGGATATACAAATGCCCAATAAGCACATGAAAAGATGTTCAACATCCCTAATCATCAGAGCAAGCAAATCAAAACCACAATGAGATAGCAGCTCATACTCATTATGAATACTATCCAAAAAAAAAAAAAGAAAGAGAGAAAGCAACAAGTGCTGACAAGTATGTGGAGAAACTGGAACCCTTGCCCCTTGCATACTGTTGGTGAAAATGCAAAATAGTGCAGCTGCTGTGGAAAAAGCATGGTGGTTCCTCAAAAAAGTAAAACAGAGCAGTTCCTTTTGTGGCTCAGGGTTAACAAACCCGACTAGGATCCATGGAGACCCAGGGTTCGATCCCTGGCCTCGCTCAGTGGGTTAAGGATATGGCATTGCTGTGGTGAGGTGTAGGCCGGCAGCTGTAGCTCCAATTCAACCCCTAGCCTAAGAACTTCCATAGCCTTAGGTGCAGCCCTGGAAAAAAAAAAGCCAAAAAAAAAAAGTAAAACAGATTCACTATACAATCCAGCAATTCTGTTTCTGGGCATATACCCAAAAGATTGAAAGCAGGGTCTCAAAGAGTTATTTGTATACTCATGTTTATAGCAACATTATTCTCAATAGCTAAAATATGGAAGCAACCAAGTATCCAAAAATAGATGAATAGATAAGCAAAATATGGTATATCCACACGAGGAAGACTGTTCAGCCTTAAAAAGGAATGAAACACTGGCACACACTACAATGTGGATGGACCTTGAAAATGTTATACTCAGTGAAGTAAGCCAAAAACAAAGGACAAATACCATATGAGTCCACTTACATGAGGTATCTATAACAAGCAAATCCATAGCGACAGAAAGTTACCGGGGACTGGGGGTAGGACAGGTTATTATTTAATTGATAGTTTTATCTGGGATGATCAAAAGGTTCTGGAAACAGCAGTAATGGCTACACAATATTGTGCATATTCTTTTTGTTTTGGCTTTTACTTTTTTGGTGAATTTTGTATTGTGATAAAATATATGTAAAACTTAACATTTGGACCATTTCCAATGTACAATTCAATGGCATTAAGTATATTCACAATGTTGTACAACCATCATCACTATCTACTTCTAGAAATTTCTCATCATACCAAATAAAAACTCTGTACCCATTAAACAATAATTTCCCCAGTAACCACTATGCTTTCTACTTTCTGTGTCTATGAATTTGCCTATTCTATCATGTGGAAGTTCCTGGGCCAGAGACAATCCAGCCACAGCTATGACAACACTGGATCTTTTTTTTTTTTTTTTGGTCTTTTTAGGACCACACCCACAGCATATGGAAATTCCCACGCTAGGGGTTGAATTGGAGTTGTAGGTGCTGACCTATGCCACAGCCACAGCAACACCAGATCCAAACCGAATCTGCAACCTACACCGAAGTTCATGGCAATTCTGGATCCTTAACCACTGAGTGAGGCCAGGGATCGAACCTGAGACCTCATGAATACTAGTTAGGTTTGTTACCACTGAGCCACAACAGGAACTCTTGCAGTGAGATTCTTAACCTACTGCACCATAGGAGGAACTCTTTATTGCCTATATTCTTAGTGCTACTGAATTATACATTTAAAAATAGCTAAAATTATAAAAATGTCAGACATAGATACACCGTAAACCACAAACGACAAAATCAAACTGAATTTGATCAAAATCAAGAACTTCTGCTCTTTGCAGGACACTAAGAGATTAAGAGATTAAGAAGATAAGCCACAGATGAAGAAAATACCTGCAAAATGAAGGTTTGATAAAGGACTGATATCCAGAAATAGAGAAAACTCTTACAAAGCCAATAATAAGACACATTCCAATTTTTAAAAAATGGTTAGACACTTTGAACAGATAACACATCAAAGAAGATAGAAAGAAAGGCAAATAAATAAGCATATAAAAACCTGCTCAGTGCCATAAGGCACTAGGGAAAAGTCCAGAACCAGATGGTTTCACTGCTAAACTCTACCAAACATTCAAAGACTTAATGCCAATTCTATTCAAACTCTTCCAAAAATAAAAGAGGAAGGAATATGTCCTAACACATTCTGTGAAGCCAGTATTACCCTGACACCAAAGCTAGACAAAAATACAAGGAAACCAATATTCCTTGTGAATATAAAATATACACACAAGAAAATACTCATAAGCCAAATCCAAAAGGACATTAAAAGGATTATACACACAACCAAGTGGGATTTATCCCAGGAACACAAGGATGGTTCAATCAGTGCAATACACCACATTAATAAAATAAAGAGGAAAAACTCACATAATTATCTTAACAGAGGCAGAAAAAGTGTTTGAACAAATGTAACACCCTTTCATAAAAACACTCAGTAAACCAGGAAAAAGAAGGGACTTCCTTAACCTCATAAAGGGCATTTATGAAAAATCCACTGCTAACATTCATACTCAGTGGTAAAAAACTGAACATTTTCCTTCTAAGATCAAGAACAAGGTAAGAAAGACCACTTTGGGGAGTTCCCATTGTGGCTGTGTGGTAACAAACCCGACTAGTACACATGAGGATGCAGGTTCAATCCCTGGCCTTACTCAGTGGTTGAAGAATCCATGAGCTACGGTGTAGGCTGCAGATGCCACTCGGATGTGGTGTTGCTGGGTCTGCGGCATAGGCCAGCAGCTGCAGCTCGAATTCCACCCCTAGGCTCGGAACTTCAGTATTCTATGGGGTTCAGCCCTCACACACACACACAAAAAAAAAACACTTTTATTTTTTTTGTCTTTTTGCCTTTATGTAGAGCCGCACCCACGGCATATGGAGGTTCCCAGGATAGGGGTCTAACAGGAGCTGTAGCTGCCAGCCTACACCACAGCCACAGCAACGCGGGATCCGAGCCGCGTCTGCAACCTTCACCACAGCTCACGGCAACGCCGGATCCTTAACCCAATGAGCAAGGTCAGGGATCGAACCCGCAACCTCATGGTTCTTAGTCGGATCCATTAACCACTGAGCCACGAAGGGAACTCCAAAAAACACTTTTATCATTACTATTAACATTGTATTGAAGTCCTAACCAGAGCACTGAGGCAAGGGAAAAAAAAAAAAAAGGAAATAAAAAGAAAAAAGGCATCCAAATTGAGAAGAAAAAAGTAAAATTATCTCCATTCACAGATGACATTTTTTATGCAGAAAATCCCAAAGAAGCCACAAAAAATTACTACAGATAAATAAATGGACTTAGTAAAGTTGCAGGGTACAAAAAATCAGTTATGTTTCTAAATACCAGCAATGAACATCCCAAAAGGAAGTTAAGGAAATTCAATATATTGTAGCATGCAACAGAATAAAATATCTAGGAATAAACCCAATAAAGTAAAAGACTTGTACACTGAAAACTACAAAACATTTTTTTAAGAAATTAAAGAAGACCTAATTCAATGGAAAGACAGCCCATGTTCATGGATTGGAAGACTTTAATATTGTTAAGATGGTAATGCCTTCAATGTATTTACAGATTCAATGTAATCCCTATCAAAATTCCAGTGGCTTTTTTTGCAAAAAATGGAAAAGTTAAATGTCAGATTCATATATAATCCCAAGAGGCCCACAACAACAAAAAAACTGTATTAAAATATAAACAAACAAGTACTCGACCCAGCAGCACATATACTAAAATTGGAATGATACACAGAAGATTAGCAAGGCATAGCCCCTGTGCAAAGATGACATGCAGGAGTTCCTGTCATGGCTCAGTGGTTAACAAATCCAACTAGGAACCATGAGGTTGCGGGTTCAATCCCTGGCCTTGCTCAGTGGATTAAGGATTCGGCATTGCCGTGAGCTGTGGTGTAGGTTGCACACGTGGCTCAGATCCTGCATTGCTGTGGCTTTGGCATAGGCCGGCAGCTACAGCTCCTGTTAGACCCCTAGCCTGGGAATCTCTGTATGCTGTGGGAGCGGCCCTAGATAAGGCAAAAAAGACAAAAAAAAAATGACATGCAAATTTGTGAAGCATTCTATATTTTAAAACTCAACTACACTTTAATAAAAAAAATAAAAGAAAACAAACAAAAACTCCCACAAAGTTGCAAGATTCATATATCCTGATTTCAAAACTTCCTACAAAAGTACAGTAATCAAAACATGGAGTTCCCGGAGTTCCTGTCGTGGCAGAGCGGAAACGAATCTGACTGGGAACCATGAGGTTGCAGATTCAGTCCTTGGCTTTGCTCAGTGGGTTAAGGATCCAGCGTTGCCATGAGCCGTGGTATAGGTCACAGACACAGCTCGGATATGGCATGGCTGTGGTTGTGGTATAGGCAGACAGGTGTATCTCCAATTAGACCCCTAGCCCAGGAACCTCCATATGCTGTGGGTGCAGCCCTAAAAAGCAAAAAAAAAAAAAAAAAAAAAGAGTTCCGGTGGTGGTGCAGCTGAAATGAATCCGACTAGGAACCAAGAGGTTGGCGGGTGCAATCCCTGGCCTCACTCAGTGGGTCAAGGATCCAGCATTGCCGTGAGCTGTGGTGTAGGTCGCAGACGTGGCTTTGATCTGGCATTGCTGTGTCTGTGGTGTCGGCCAGCAGCTGTAGCTCCAATTAGACCCCTAGCCTAGGAACCTCCTTATACCTCAGGTGCGGTTCTAAAAAGCAAAAAAAAAAAATGTGGAGTTCCCATCATGGCTCAGTAGAAACAATATGACTAGTATCCATGAGAACACAGGTTCTATCCCTGGCCTGGGTGGGTTAAGGATTCGGCATTGCCATGATCAGACATGGCTGCGATCTGGTGTTACTGCAGTTGTGGTGTAGGCCGGTGGCTACAGCTCTGATTCAACCCCAAGCCTGGGAACCTCCGTATGCTGTGGGTACGGCCCTAAAAAGACAAAAAAACTGACATGGAATTCCTGCTGTGGAGCAGCAGGTTAAGGATCCAGCATTGTCTCTGCAGTGGCTCAGGTTGCTGTTGAGGCACAGGTTTGATCCCTTGCCCAGCCCAGTGGGTTAAGGATCCAGCATTGCCACAACTATGGCATAGGATGCAGCTGCAGCTCAGATTTGATCCCTGGCCCGGGATTTTCCATATGCTGCAGGTATGGCAAAAAAAAAGAAGAAGAAGAAGACATAAAGACCAATGGAACAGAAATAGAATCCAGAAATAAATCAAACATCTATGCCAAGTGATTTGCAAAAAAAGGTGCTAAAGCCACTCAATGGGGGAAAGAACAGTCTCTTCAACAAATGGTGCTGAGACAACTGAACAATCACACATGCAAAAGAGTGAAGTTAGACTCTACCTAATAATTCCTCATACAGAAATGAACTCAAGGAGTTCCCTCGTGGCCTAGCAGTTAAAGATGCTGGCCTGGGAACTTTGGCATACTGTAGGCATGGCCAAAAAAACAAAACAAAAAAAAAAAAAAAAAAAAACACCAAAATGAGTCAACTATTTAAATATAAGAAAACAAGAACTATAAAATTAGTACAGATAAACATAGGAGTAAATCTTTATGACCTCAGATTTGGCAATGGAGTCACATTTAACACCAAAAGTGTAAAAGAAGGGAAAAAACAGATACACTGAACTTCATAAAAATCATAAATATGGAGTTCCTATTGTGGCTCAGCAGTAACAAACGCGACTAGAATCCACAAGGACGTTGATGACACATATTCAACCCCTGGCCTTGCTCAGTGGGTTAAGGGCATTGCCATGAGCTGTGGTGTACGTCGCAGACACAGCTCAGATCCAGTGTTGCTGTGGCTGTGGTGTAGGCCGGCATCTGTAGCTCCAATTCAACCCCTAGCCTGGGAACTTCCACATGCCTTGGGTGTGGCCCTAAAAAGACCACAAAAAAAAAAAGCCAACCATAAAAAATCATTGTAAAATGTCAAAGGACAATATCAGAATGGGATAAAACAACCCATAGAATGCGAGAAAATATCTTCAGGTCACACATCTAGTAAGAGTTTAATACCCAGAATATATTTAAAAAAAAAAAAAACCTCTTACAATTCAACTATAAAAATAAATAAATTAGCAAAAGATACATTCAGCCATTTCTCCAATAAAGATATAGCAATGGCCAACAGCATGTAAGAAGATTTTCAACATCATCGGTCATTAAGGAAATGCAAATCAAAACTTCAATGTGAAACCACCTCACACCCTCGAGGAAGGCTACCACGAAACAAAAAGTGGAACATAACAAGCACCAGTAAGGATGGGAGAGAATAAGGAACATTCATACATTGCTGGTGGGGCTATAAGATGGTGCAGCCAATGTAGAGAACAGTTTGGCAGTTCCTCAAAAAGTTCAACACTGAATTACCACAAGACCCAGGAATTCCACTCCTAGGCTTTTACCCCCAAAGAACTGAAGACTGGAAGTCAAACATGCCTGCATCCACACATGCACACAGCAGCATGATTCACATCAGCAAATAGGCAGAAACAGCCCAGACGTCTAGCAAAACATGTATGGATAAACAAACTGGTACAGTGGATCTTTGCTAGTCTTGCATCCCACATTTCCGTATTCATCTGCTCACTAAAATGTACTTACAAACCCCCCAGTCAGTACTCACGGCTTCCCCATCCACTCGCAGACACACACTGAAGTTGCCTACACACTCGTGCCCAGCTGCTGTGGCACACTCAACAATCCCCACACTAAACAAGCGTCCTTCTCATGGTGTGTTTAGTGCCATTTTTAACCAACTCTCTGTGCTTATGCTATCTGAAATGGCCCTAAGCAAAGTGCTGAAGTGCTGTCTAGGGTCCCTAAGGCCAGGAGGGATGTGATGTATCTTACAAAGAAAATACGTCTACTAGACAAGCATTGGCTGTGAGTTCAGTGTTAATGATGCAACAACATACAGTAAATATGGAGTCTTCAAATACAAAGACCCAAAAAACAAGTTTATATATCAGTTGACAAAATGTGACCAGAGGCTCATGGGAACTTAACCCTTTAGTCTCCTTTAACAGTGGTTCAGTTTTCACTAATTCAATGTTTGTGGTGACTTTACAGAACCTAATTATTTCGAGTAACGAGAATCAACTGTGTATGTGTGTCTGTTTATCTCCATACAGTGGAAAAGATCATGCAGCCATGAAAAAGAATGAAGCACAGACACATGCTACAACTTGGATGAACCTTGAAAACATTACGCTGAGTGAAAGAAGCCAGACACAGGTCACATATTGTATGATCCTTTTTTTTGGTTTTTGTCATTTTACAGCCATGCCCGCAGCATGTGGAAGTTCCCAGGCTAGGGGTCTAATCGGAGCTACAGCTGCTGGTCTATGCCACAGCCAAAACAACACGGGATCCGAGCTGTGTCTGCAACCTACACCACAGCTCACAGCAATGTCAGATTGTTAACCCACTGAGCAAGGTCAGGCATCAAACCCGCAACCTTGTGGTTCCTAGTCGGACTCGTTTCCGCTGCGCCATGACGGGAACTCCTGTATGATGCCTTTTATATGAAATGTCCAGAACAGGCAAACCTACAGAGGTTGCCACCAGAAGATTGGGGCGGGAGAAATGCGGAGACGAAGAACTTGAAACTAGAGAGGCAATGGCTGCGTAACAATATCAATGCACCAAACGCCACTGAATTGTACACTTCAAAACGCCTAATTGTACATCATGTGAACTTCACCTCAATAAAAATTTTATTTTACAACTGTACTATCATAGAAAGATACTTGGCCTTTGTCCCCAGTTCCTGAAGGCCTTGGCATTTCCTGAGCAATGGGGCTTTTGTTCTAACAAGGCAGCTCATGGTGAGTCCCTAGGTGGCCTTGGGATGCGGCTGGCCCCCAGAGGTGTAAGTTTTTTTTTTTTTTTTTGTCTTATTGCCTTTTATGTAGAGCCGCACCCGCGGCATATGGAGGTTCCCAGGCTAGGGGTCTAACAGGAGCTGTAGCTGCCGGCCTTCGCCACAGCCACAGCAACGCCGGATCCTTAACCCACTGAGCAAGTCCAGGGATCGAACCTGCAACCTCACGGTTCTTAGTCGGATTCGTTAACCACTGAGCCACGAAGGGAACTCCAATGGCTGGCCCCCAGAAAGGCCAAGTCTTGATAGAAAGCTCGGAACTTTCATCCCCACTCCTGACCTCCAACCTCCGGTGGGCGGGGCTGGAGTGAATCATGCCTACATAACAAAGCAAAACCCCCAAACATGGGGTTGGGGGAGCTTCAGGGCAGGCGAGCACGGAGGTCCTGGGAAGGTGGTGTGTGGAAGGAAGAGGCCACAGAAACTCGGCACCCCGCATCTCTCCCACCTGGCTGTTCCCAGATTATATTCCTGACACTAACCTGGTAACAGGAAGTAAAATACTCATCAGAGTTTTGTGAGCTGTCCTAGCATATTAGGGAACCTGAGGGGGTTGTGGGAACCCCAAGTTAGAACCGGTCCATCAGGAGCATAGGAGGTGCAGATTGTGACTGTGGTCCAAGCTGGGGAGCCCTGGGCGCCTGAGCCCTTAACCTGCCCTATTCGAGCAGCTCGTGTCAGAAGTGCACTGCTGACCACTCTGGCACATCCGGAGACTCAGAGCAGGAGGCACGTGACGGGAAGGATGGAAGTGGTATGAGTAGGAACCGCTCGGTGACACAGAGATTGCTTTTACAGTCGGACCAGCACACCCTCGACCTTTTTTTCCCTTGGGGAAAGGAGCGGTTTATCTGTAAAAGAACATCCTACCCACGGGTCAAATGGAATATAGTCTTGGATAAGTTCTCACACCAAGCACCATGCAGAAGAGAATTTCTTCATCTCACAGCGAGGCCACATCCGGGGTCAGTGTGGCTGAAATGGCTCACGCTCACACAACAAATGACTCATGTCTGAGACAGCGCCCCTTCTGCTCTGGGTGCAGATCCACCCACTGTCCAGAGAGGCCACGCAGCATCTTCTTCCACCTCCATATCCTCAACTCCTTGGGCCCAAAGGCCTCAGAGGCTGTGTGCTGCATGCACTCCACTCACCCAGGCCAACTGGGCCAAGGCTACACCACCTCAACAGTGACACCACCACACAGACAAAGCGCCTACTATGTGCTGGGTACTGGGCCACGTGCTCTACCTTCCATCTCTCCCCATCTTCTCAACAGCCTGAGAGACAGACTCAACCAGGAACCCATCCTGTGGGCAGAGAAACTGGGCCCCAGAGAAGTGGCAAGTCCACAGTAGCTTCCCCTTCTCACCACAGCAAACATCAGCTCAGCTCACGCACAGCAGAGCAGTGAGGACAGGCTAAAACCCACCACGGCCCTTGAGACACCAGGGTGGAAGTTACCAGCAGATGCACTCACAATGGCCCTCTTCTAATGGTACCCCATGCCTGCAGGCGCTGCTTTTGCAATAATCCTTTACTCACTTTTGCACACCTGTCTGACCTTTACAAACCTCTACAGGGACCCACATTTAGACAACATTTGTAGAAGAACGTGGTACACGAAATAATGCTGTCGCTGTCACCCAGAAGTAGGCAAACACCAGAACTCAGGAATGGCTGTCGTTCTGGGTCATGCCTGTCAAGGGTGTTGAAGCCATGGGTGCACAGGTGAATACACGTGCTGCTGGTTTGAACCCCAGCTCTGCCCGTCACTGTGCAATCTCGGCCATGCGACCAGGCAGCCAGGAGCTCCTTCAGATGGGGGAGAGCACGGTTCTCTGGGGCTCATCCAGGTCCTGAGTAAGCACCACTGCCTGGAACTGAGGATTTCAGTCGCAGGATGCAGGGCGATTGTCCTGAGAACGGGGCCCAGCGCTCCCCCGCCCCAGCCCCAGCAGACACCCACGCACCCACCAGATGGACTCTGTCTCCCCAGCTGCCAAGGGTCTGTGATCATATTTACACAGTCTCCCACAGGGAGCAGGAGAGGCGGGCACACGCCTGCAGCAGACTCACCCCGCACTGGCTCCCCGCCTCCACGTGCTCGCACCCTCTCAGCAGCAGACTCTGCGGCCTCCATGCCAGGAAAGCCTTGGGATGACCCGCAGGCCCTGAAGCCAGACCCCACTGAGCCACACCTGCTGAAATGTCACTCGGCACCCAGGGGCCGCACACCTGAGCTCCACCCCTATAGGCTCTTGCCGGGTTCTCAGAGCCACCAGGCATAAACAAGGAACTCGTTAAGTGAGCGGTGGCAGCCTAGGGCCTCCTGGGGAGGTGTCCGCAGCCAGTCTAGGCGAACTTGCAGAGCAGCACCCATCCAAGCCACCTGGAGCCAGGAGAGGTCACCACTGGCCTCCTGGAGGCCCTGAGGAGCAGCAGAGGCAGGCTGCCAGGAGGACAATTGTTCAGCGTTAGTTACTGGGTTTAAGAAAAAGCTATGGTCTGACTGTGTCCACGCCAATCCCTGTGTTGACACCTACCCGCCACGTGACAGTGCTGAGAGGCGCTTACGGAGAACAGCGCCCTCAGGAATGGGATTAGCACTTCCCCAAACAGAGAGTCCACTGTGCCTGGCCGCTCCCACCACATGAGGGCACAGCCAGGAAGTCAGTGACCCCAAAGCTGGCCCTCACCTGGCCTCACCAGAACCTGATCCAGACTTTCAGTCCCCAAAACTCTGAGCAAACAATTTCTGTGTATGAGCTGCCCAGCCTGTGGGACTTTGTTATAGCAGAACGAATGGACAAAGACTATTTCTATCATCTTTTTGTAAATGTTTTTGGAGAATACATATGGAAACAAATCAAACAGACCCCTGGTGACCCTACCACCCAGAATACCTCTGTTGACACCTTTCATGTATATATAATTCCTTTTCTCTATAAATTTTCTCACTCAGCAACACTAAACACTCTTTCCCACAAGGTTGGCAAAGCTTCTGTTCAAAAGATGCATCTAACCTACAGCCTACTGCTGGATGCCGAGGTAATGTCCAGATTTCTCCTCTCCCCCCCGCAAGGCGACCACCCCTCTAGGACTGTCCACAGACTCTGGCCTTGCTGTGGCAGGTGGCAGCTGAGCTGGGGACCACTCTCAGGACCACGGACAGGGCCTAGCCCAGCACTCCCCCGGCCGCCACCACAGCCTCCCTGCTGGGCCCACAGCAGCACCAACGACAAGGAGTCTCTGCTACAGACAGATGCCATCTCCCCAGCCGTCATCGCAGCACTGCTGTCCCACAGCCCTGCTGCTACCCGGGATCCTACCTTGTTTTTAAAGTACACCTCAATGGGCATGATGAAGCCAGCATAACCCGACTCCTCCACCTTGTAGGGGGGCTCCTTGCACACTGGAAAGAAAGGGAAAGCACCGTCAGCTACCGGCAGCAGTAAGCATGTGGCCCGCGCCTCTCCTCTGGGCTCAGCAGGCCTTCCAGGAGGCCGGCTCCCCTGGGAGGGGAAACACCATGCCCCACTCCAAGTCCAAGGGGTCGTGGAGGAAAGGAGCAGAGAAAGGTGACCCCACCATGCCACAGTGGGAGAGTGGGAAGGGGAACAACCCCAGCTAAGGCAGAGCAGCCAGCACCAGCCATGGGCCCCACAAGTCCAACCAACTCAGTGCAGTGAGCGCGGCTCCTGTGAGGTGTCAAGCCTGGGGCACCCTGGTCCCCCAGCAGGGCACTGTGCTCTGCTGTATCTGCTTCCTTCCATAGCCCACCAAACACCTCAGCTGAGGCCTGCTCTGGGCTGGCGACTTGGAGGCCAAGAGACTGGGATGCCCTGCTCTCAGCTGGGACTTACCTTTAGCACCTAAAAAAAGCATTTCCAAGTGACGAGAATATAGACTCATTAATCCCGGAGATGGATGGATGGAAGGAAGGAAGGGAGGGAGGGAGGGAAGGAAAAAGAGAGGAGGGATGGATGGGAGGTAGGGAGGGAGGAAGGGAAAGAGACCGGGAAGAACAGTCAAGTACAAGTAAAATAATCTCCCACAATCTCACCCTCCAGGTTGAATTGTCAATGTTTTGACATGTGGCTGTTATTATGCAAGTAACATGAAAATATTGTTCTCCCACTTTTAAGAAAAAAATCTTAACAGTACAGACTGGAAGTTCCTGTTGTGGCTCAGGGGTAACCAGTCCGCCTAGTATCCATGAGGATGAGGTTTTGATCCCTGGCCTCACTCAGTGGGTTAAGGATCCAGTGTTGCTGTGGCTGTGGTGTAGGCTGGCAGCTCCAGCTCCGATTTGACCCCTAGCCTGGGAACTTCCACATGCCGTGTGTGGCCCTAAAAAGCACAAAAAACAAAACAAAACAAAACAAAAAAACAGTACAGATAAAATCCCCCTTGTCCTCCACCCCTCTCCAGAAACAACCACTACTGGGAGATAGGAAAAAAATCCTGACAACTATTAAAACCTCTATACACATATGTCTATACTGTAATTCTTAAGTGGGCCAGAAATTGCTGGAAAATAGTATGTGGCACATTATGAAACATGACTTTGCGGGGGGGGGCAGTGCTGTACCTGCAGTATGCGGAAGTTCTTCGGCCAGGGATCAAATGTGTACCATAGCAGTAACCAAAGCCATAGCAATAACGCCAGATCCACGACCTGAGTCCCTCGATCCTTTCTGAGCAGAATGAGAGAAGGTGGTCCCTCTGGTTGCATGAAAACTTTGCCCAGCCCACGGATGTGAGCACCTGCAGTCTGCCCTATGTGCTGGGTCTAGCCCATGGCCAGACACCCGAATACTGGCTGAACTAATCTGCATCCAGGAAAGGGAGTGGAAGCAGAGCAGAAGGGCAGCCTGCTCTCATCTGCCAATAGAAGAGGGATGAGTGAGAGGCACAGGCAAGGGAGGCACCGAGGACTTGCCCACATGCTCCACCCCTGTGCCCATCTGCTCCCCCCGATCCCAGGGGGCCCCCTCCAGCAAGGACAGACCTGGCTTCCCTAGGCCTCTGGCCTCCAGGTCACCTATTTCTGCTGAGGGCAATTATCTTCCCAAGCCCATGTGTCACATCTGATCTTGAAATCTACAAACCCCTTTGGGAAATGGACCCTATTGCGTGTTTCTCAATCTCTCTTCAAAGGCCTACCAAACAACAGGCACTCTGAGGCTGAAACACATCTCGTCCTGTCAGAGATGGGGCAGGGGGGCCGGAGCACAGGCTTCCAGACAAAGGTGACCAGCACATGCACTGGCCCGCCAGCCCACCTGCGGGCCCTCGGAAAGCAAAGTGAGACCAGTAAGATACAAAATAAAGCTGAGAGGCATAATAGGAG
The DNA here is from genome assembly GCA_004024745.2 of Catagonus wagneri. Lineage (NCBI taxonomy): Eukaryota > Metazoa > Chordata > Mammalia > Artiodactyla > Tayassuidae > Catagonus > Catagonus wagneri. The sequence continues at coordinate 4,279,897 of PVHT021183507.1, forward strand.
GGAGGTGATATAAGCAGTCAAGAAATTTCTAGAAGACAGAAAGCTGGTGAGAGCATTCTGGGAAAGGAAAGAAGAGGAAGCTGCAGCCCAGAATGTGGCACGGGCGCCACGGGCCAGGCAGGTACCCGTGGAGGCTGGGCTGGGAGAGGAGAAGGGAGGAAGGAGGAGTGGCTAAAGGTGGCAAGGGATCTTTTGTGGGGTGATGGAAACGTTCTAGAACAAGAGTGGTGATGGTTGCACAACTGTATGAACTCACTGGACACAGTAAGGGTGAACTTTATCACGAGGGACTGATAGCTCAGTAAAGCAGTAAAAAAAAAAAAAAAAAAGGCAAACAGAGAGGCTGTAATTAAAACAACATCCATGGGGATCGCTCCCGCCACCCTCTCCTAGGCTGGCATGGGCAGCTTCCCATTTCCTGGTAGAAATCCAGATGGTTCTACATCTCAAGAGCAGAGTCAACTGTCTGGAGGAGGGTAAAGCTCACAGCGTGAAAACTGGACCCCAAGTCAAGTCCTCCTCATTCAGGAAATTGGGGGCCTACTGCACTAACAAGAAGCCCACTGGTAAACAGCCTCATCCCACCCTAAACAGAGCACTAGGTAGGAGCTCCTGCCTGGAGGGAAGGGGCCAAACAAACAGGAATACTTTGGGGACCACAAGAGAACTTGGGGAAAAGGAAAAATAAAAAAGTCATTGTCCTCAGATCTAGGACATGCCCAACAAATGAAAACAAGATACTTCTTTTCTTTCTTTTTGACCACACCTAGGATATATGGAAGTTCCTGGGCCAGGGATTGAACCTGAGACACAGCTGTGACCTATGTCACAGCTATAGCAAAGCCGAATCCTTAACCCACTGTGCCACAGTGGGAACTCCTTTTATTTTATTTTTTTGAAAAAAAGACACTACTTTTTTGGTCTTTTTAGGGCCACACTCACGACATATGGAGGTGGTTCCCAGGCTAGGGGTCCAATCGGAGCTGTAACTGCCAGCCTACATGCCACAGCCACAGCAACTCGGGATCCAAGCCACATCTGCGACCTACAACACTGCTCTCGGCAATGCCAGATCCTTAACCCACTGAGCAAGGCCAGGGATCAAATTCCTGTCTTGGATCCCAATTTGCTGTGGCTGTGGTGTAGGCTGGCAGCTCTAGCCTGGGAACTTCCATATGCCACGGGTGCGGCCCTAAAAAGACAAAAGACAAATAATAAAAAATAAAAAAATAAAAGGGTGACGTATAGCAGAAACTGACAGAACATTGTAAATCAACTATAATTTTACTTTTTTTTTTTTTTTTTTGGTCTTTTTGCCTTATCTAGCGCCACACCCATGGCATATGGAGGTTCCCAGGATAGCGGTCTAACAGGAGCTGTAACCGCCGGCTTTCGCCACAGCCACGGCAACGCGGGATCCGAGCCGTGTCTGCGACCTACACCACAGCTCATGGCAACACCGGATCCTTAACCCACTGAGCAAGGCCAGGGATTGAACCTGCAATCTCATGGTTCTTAGTCGGATTCGTTAACCACTGAGCCACAATGGGAACTCCTCAACTATAATTTTAAAAAAGGAAAAAATAAAAGGGTGACAGATGCAAAAATAAAAATCAGCAGGTTAAATAAATGTTAACAGCAGCAGATACTATCTATAAAGCACCTACTGTGTGCCAGGCGGTATTCTTGGCACTTTATACATTTAACTCACTTAATCCTTCTAAGAGCCTAATGAGACAGATGTCATTGTCCTCATTTTACAGATGAAAAGAGCAAAGCATAAAGAAGTTATACAATGAACAACCTAAGAAAAGAGAAAACAGAAAATAAACAGGTGGAAAGAAACTGCCCAAGAAATGGAAGAAAACTGTCCAAAGCTGAAATGAAGGACACCCAATGTCCAACATGATGAACAAACAAAAAAGACCCCAGAAACGATGTTATTAAAACATCTTAAATCCTTCTAGAAGGGGAAAAAAAAAACAACTCTAAGACAGGCCACCCACAATAGAATGAGAACTTGGTAGCATTAGACGTCTGAGAAGACAATGAAGAAACACTTTCAAAGCTCTAAGTGAAAGTAATTCTCAAACTAGGACACCATTTCCAACTAAACTACCCCTCAAGTGTGGGAAGAGAAGAAAGACACTTCAAACACACTAGGACTCAGAGTTTATTCCCCACATGCCTTTCTGAGGAAATTGCTTCAGTAATTAATCTCTTGGGATATTTCTTGAGGAATGACTCCAGTAAAACAGGAAGATAAACCAAAACATAGGGTAAGAAGATGGTAAATCCCCCCCAGAGAAAAGTCAAGTCCCAGGGTGATAGCTAAAGAGGCAGCCTCGAGAAGAGCCAGTCCTGATCAGAGGAAGAAGAGACCAGAATGAAACATCTGAGGGGGGAAAAAACTCCACTGAATAAATGAGATGTTGCAGAGGATGGAGGAAAGACGAAGCATCTTTGATGAAGGTGAATGACGAAGCAGGGGCGGGGGGGAGCAAAGGGTGTTCACAAAGCCACGGGCCAAACATGCAGCCAAGTAAACGGGGCCGAACCTCTACCAAGGATGAGAAAAAGAGCCCATGTGACCCTGACATGGCTTTGAGCCTTCTTCCTGGAGTGGCCCAGAGTTCAGAGAGGATCCCGACTGGGCCAACAGCGGAGACAGTCAATACAGTCAGTGCCCTTTGCCAGCTGCCAACTTCCAGGCTTAATCTCCAGGCCTGGAGCAGAACAACCTTCACAATGCCAAGTGTAGCTCCCAGAAGGAGAGGTGTAAGGTTCAAGTAAAGACGGGGTGCTCCTGCCTTTCTCTTCCTAAGTGGAAAGTCAGGAGACCTTGGCCAAAGTTGACAGTGCTGAAGAATCCATTCAATCACTCAACAAGGATTCAGCAAGCACCTACTCTAGCCTTTCAGCACCTGGGACACAGCGTAAACTCTACCACTAGACACAAGTCCCTCACTTCAGGGGAGGGCGAGATGGACAAAAGAAGTAAGTAATACAAACGACGTGGGAAAACGGTGCTAAGGAGAGAAAACAGAAAAAGGCTAAGAAGACAAAGTTGTGTAGGTGGACTGAGCAAAGGAACCGCGAGTCAGACTGGCAGCCGGAGGGCCCCAAAGGGTGAGGGAGCCTTCTGTGGAGAACTGAAGGTAGGCAGGCTCCCTCATTCAAAGTCACAAGGACAGATGCTGCAAAATGTAGCACTTAGAAAGAGGAGGATGATATAGCAGGTTAAGGATCTGCCATTGTCACTGCAGCGGCTCAGGTTGCTGCTGTGGCGCAGGTTCAATCCTTGGCCTGGGAAGTTCCACATGCCAAAAAACAGTTGCCTTCCCTTCTGAGCCAGAAGTTTCTACTTCTGTAACTTAGGTCATTTCCCCACTAGACAGTAAGACCCATACTGGCACAGGCCCCCAGTGGGTCCTGGGATGGGCTCCTGCTTGGACCCCAGGCCATGCACACTCTCTCATGACTCGGCTCCATCCCCCTAGACAGGTGGAGGGGTCAGCAGACCACGAGCGGCTCTCTGAGCCCTGAAGCCCTTTACCAGGAATAAGCCCTTCCCAGCTTTATCAACACATCCACTGAAGAAATGTTTAATGGACCCCTGTGACATGCCAGGGTTCACATGGGGGTGGGGGGGGACCAGGGCTCACAAGATAGTCTCCAACTTCCCTCCAAAGTCCCCAACAAATTCCTTGAGAAGCGTTCTCTACTCCCACACATGCACACTGGCGAGTTCTCTTCTCTGCCCCGTCAGACTGCCAGGCTGGGAAGGAAGGCAGCAGCGAGGTGAGTGCCTTTTCTGCTTTTAGTCCCACAAGTGGTGGTTCCTGGAATGGCATGTCACATCAAACGTGGGCCCAGGAGGTGACTTCCTGCTTACTCACGGGTGGGCGTGAAGTCGCCCTTCCCACCCACAACCACAGGCTCCATTCTCTGGATGCTTCTCAGGGGCTGAGTCTAGGTAATGACACAAGACACAGTCCCCAGATCCACCAGGGTTTCCCTATGGCGAGGCCCATGCTGAAGGGGAAGCAGAAGGGAGGGCGGAGGCCCTGTGCAGGGCCAGAGCAGGGCCGGCAAGCTCTCACCGCGCACCCTGGGGTGCAGGCCGGCACCTCACAGGGAAGGGAGAGGGAAGGGCCGGGTGCTGGCCAAGCCTGGGGCACTCACCGCGCTTGGGCTTGGGGAAGCTGTCGTGCAGCCGGAAAACCACCTTCTCCACGAAGTGCTGGATATCGCACTGCTCAGGGCCGCGGACAAACACCATCCAGTCGTGCGTGAACCCCTCCGTGGTGGGCTTCTTGCGCAGTTGGGCGCGGTGTCCCAGCTCTAACTTGACCTGGACAGTGCACTGGACGGAGAGAGAGGCGGGCACAGGGTCAGCGCGGAGCCCGGAGCAGAGCCTTCAGGCTCACGTGGGCCAGGCCTATGGACCAGCTTTCCACATCTCCTCTCCCCAGAAAGCCCACTGGGGTCCCCAAGTCCCCTCCTCACCCTGTCCCAGGGGCTGGACTCCTGGGGCTCCCTCCGCCTCAGATGCCCTCCTCCACCCCCCACGGCCCGCTCCTTCCCAGCACTGAGGTCTCGCCTGGACTGCCTCAAGGAAACCTTCTGTGACCACCCCATCTAAAAGCACCCACTGCACCCCCATCACACTCTTTCTCAGCATTCCCCACTATCACAGATCCTCTTGCTAATGGTTTGTCCCACGTGCTGTAATGCTGGCTCACGGGGGTGGCTCCCTGTCTGGAGCAGCAATCCTCAGCAAACTCTCCCGGAATATGACAGTGTGACACGTGGTGCAATTAGGCTGCTCCTTGGTTCCAGGATCCAAGGACACTAGAATCCATAGCTGCTCAAGTTTCTTACCTAAAATGGCACAGTGCTTACACAGAACCACCTACACCCTCCCGCACACTTTAAATTACCTCTAGGTTATTTATAATGCCTTAGGTTACTTCTAATACCTCATACAACGTAAGCGCTAGGAAAATAATTGCAAATACTTACAAGTGCTACGGAAATAGTTGCTGGGGCACGGTAAATTCAAGTTTTGCTGTTTGGGACTTTCTGGAATTTTTTTCCCAAATATTTTCGATTCACGGTTGAATGGGTGGACTGGGAACCCACATACACTGAAGGCAAACAGTACCTCGTTCTATGAATGAGGAAACTAAGGCTCCAGAGTGAGCTAAGTGGCAAATGTGAGGCAGCTCAGCTGTAGGAAGATTCACCTCTTAGCCACTCTGCCATTCTTCCGCCCTGGCCAACCCACCCCAGTCTTTGATTACAATGTTTTCATTTTCTGTTGTCCCACAGAATGCCTCCTGGAGAAGAGATCCCTGGGGTCACCTGAGTCACCTGCACAACGCTGGCTTTGTTTTAAAAGCAGAATGGTGGTTCACAGTGAGAATGGGAGGCAGGCGTGAAGCCACCTGGGCACAGGTGCAGATGGACCCACAGCCCCCACGGCCCAGCTCCCTTTCTCAGGCACGTGTCTGCTGCTCCCTCAGGATGTGAGGCCGCTCACACAAGCCCCATCTGACCACACAAGCAGCCAGGACACTTAAAAGTCCTCCCACCAGCAACGCTGGCCAAAACCGCCCACGGGGACCTACTGCCCACATCCACTCTGGTCTGTAAATCCTCCCTGAACTTCACACAGATACAGCCTGACATGTAGTAACAAACCAAGAATGTTACAAAGAAGGCAGAGGCCAAGTAGACACTTGTGCCTAAGTGCCCAGATAACGGCAGTGGCCTGGATCCCACACTTCCTTAAGGGAACTCCTCCTCGGGGCTCAGCAGCCCAGGACCAGGACCAGAAACCTCCCCCTGCACTTTCCACCCTTTGTCACTAAATGACCCTGTGCATCCCGGGTGCATCCCAGGGACCAGCCCCATCCCTCCCATCTCCCCACCTCCTGCCTCTTCTCTGGGTTCTGAAAGCCCATAGAGACCCTGCCCTCCTGGCCCTCCTCTGGCTGCTCAGTCACTGCCAGGAAGCAGGGCAGCCAGAGCCCACCGTTGGCTCACCATTCCCTCAGCACACGTCCACAGCCTTCAGCACACCTCCCACCCCCCACCTGTGCTTCCTCAAGTCTGGGATCCTCCTGGTTTACCACTTTTTCTTCACCCTAAGTCAGGGAGCACGTTGCAGGGCATGCAAGCTTCCCAGACGTTAGTCCCTGGTGTACCTGCACCTGTGCTCACGTGCAGGGAAGCTGCCACTGAGTTGGGGGGCGGGGGGTACACCTTAGAGGCTGAGAACTCAAGAGGCACAGGAAACACCCCCCCATTCCAGCTCCATCAGACACCAGCAATCCCCAGACACACCAGGAACATCCACACCTCCACCTTCACGCCCAGCCTGCAGCCTGGGAGCCCCACACTCACTCACTTCTCTGCTGATTGAAATCCCACTGGCCCTGGCTCAAGTGCCACTCTCTACCAGGCCCTTTCTGATCGATTGTCACACTGGAAACCACCCTGGTCCCACAGCAGTCTACACACAACTGACTCCGTAGTGCCACTTCACCCCCAGCCTGCTCCTGACTGCATATTGCTGACTCCTCGGGGCCACCTCCCACTCGTCCTTTTAACTCTATCCTAGAACCACGCTGCAAGAGGCATCGTCAATACTGGATTAAAGCAGAGGGGCTTCCCAAATCAGTCCACTCCAAGGACGAAGGGCCAAGGTGACGGATAAGGACAGGGTGGTCTCAACATATGGAAGAGCTGGCGGGAGGCTGTGGGTACCTAGTGAGCCAGCTGTGAAAACACAGCAGGAGCTCCCCGCTGCTGGCACAGAGCAACAGTCCCCTTGGGGATCTTCAGGAAAAGAGCAGGAACCCCCAGGACCAGTCCACTTGAGGGAGGAGAGGGGATCCAGGTAGAGCATTTATATGCGACACAACAGAAACAACAGCCAGCTATACACAACTGATGGAGTCGAAGAGGGAGCATCTGAGCGAAAGTACCCCAGCAACTGTACACTCCATGCTGAAGGCGGAAAAGGACACACGGACAAACAAGCCCGCTGGGAGGCACAAGAAGGAGTGGCTGGAAGAGGAGCCTGAAATGAGATGGGAGGACTGGGAGGACTTAAGGGTGAAGGAGGAGAGACAGGAGAGCCGGGCGGCTGGGAGGCTGCAACGCTCATGGTGGCCAGCAGGGCAGAGCGGGAAGATGGGCCTGTTTGAGGGGAGAAATCCCACCAAAAATTGGAGAAAAGGACAGGATGCCTAGATAAACAAGTCATGCTCCAACCAACCAAGAGCGTCTATCCGCGGAGCGCTGCTCACGGATAAGGTTCAAGATAAACAAACCCCAACGATATTTACATGATTCGAATAGGCCATAATCACCACATTCACTGTGGCTAAGAAACTGCCTTTCTCTTGAACTGTTTTCACGCTGAGGTTGTGGGGAGCGTTGCAGGTGGGGAACCAGATACATATAATCACAACAAGTTGACTAGGTCAGCAACTTCAGGGACTTCACATGGCTAACACCAAGGTGACGGGATGTCCCCTCAGAGTCTGCTGTCCACCAATCCGGAGAGTAACAACCCTGCTCCAGCCTCGGCCGCCTTCCCGGTATTTCTGATCACGTGGGGCTCCTACCCAGGGCACGAAGCAGGCAGCCGAGCAGCGATTGTGAAAGAAGGGAAGACCACAGTTCCATCTGACGGGGAAAATGGAAGCGCCAAAAAGACGCTCCAGAGGCCAAAGTAAACAGGAAGGTTCTGAAGCGCGATGGGTAATCTCTGCAGCCGGCAGCCGTGCCCAAAGCGCTGCCAGGGCGGCATCTCTGCCCCAGAGGCTGGCGCCAACTCGGCCTCAACACCCCCAGATCCCAGGTGCCGATGACTGCATGCGCCACAGCACTCAGGAAAGTCTCCCCCCAGCACTGGGGTCTTCTAAGAAGAAAAGACGGTGGAATAACACAAATCTGGGGACACTATGTTAGAAATCCCTGATTCGGTAAGACATTCAAGCTATGCTGAACTGGAAGCACACGAAGCTGAGCCCTGGCCAACTACTCCGACTTGTCGAGTCACAGTAATTTATTTCATGGCTCAGCCAATTCCAGCTCCGAGGGCGCTGCCCCCTCCCTCCTTACTCCACCTGGACTCCTTCCCCGTCCAGCAGACCTGCCTTCTGAGGCCAGACTGAGTGCAGGGCTGGACTGAAGCAGATCAGTTAGCCGTTTCCGCAGGAAGGGCGCCTGGCTAGAGAGGTTCGTGCCGGCTGGGGTGACAGGCCACCTGCAGAAAAGCATCTCACCTGCCCCACCGGCAGCCTGGAGGTTCTCGCAGAACCTCCAGAGTATAGAGCTGGAGGCGGCTTCAAGGGCCAGGTGTCAGTCACTGGCACTGTCCCAGCATCTTGGGGTCCACTCAGCCACCCACTCCCCCAACAAAAGCCCAGGACAAAGGAGCACATTCCAGGCCTGCCCTGGAAAGGGTTAACTATTTTACTTCTGGGAAATCATCCCTAAAACCTGCAACGGAGGATGGAGAGGGAGCGGCTGGAGGGCTCCAGGGGCCATCTGGGGACAGTTAAGTTGGGCTGAGGGCCTCAGCTGAGCACTGCCCTCTCTTCAGGCCAACTGGCAGCGGGTGGCTGGAACCCAAGGCCCAGAATCCTAAGTCCTGCGAGCCAGGCCATTGGCTCTTGGAGGTCAGTGTCCCCAGCACTCCCTGACTGAGCCCAGATCCCTCCAGGTGTGAACTGCAGGGGGCGGAGGGGGGGCAGTCTGGTGCCAACAGCTCCTCTGGGCTCACAGCCTCCTTCCCCAGATGCTTCCCGCATCCCTCCGACCCTGCCCTCAGTCTGGCCCCAGAAGGCAGGTCTTTAACAACTACAGTATCTGTAAGATTTCCCAAGACCTTCCAGTGGGAATTCTCTTCAACAAATGCCCTTTCCTCTGGGAACTGACACTTTACCAAATGGCACAATTAGGCCTGAAGTTGGCGACTAATTCCCTCAGACCAACAACCCCTCTCCTCCAGGAGGAAGAGGCTGGGAAGTCTTCTGCCTCAAAGCCCAGACTGCAGCTGCCAGGTCCCACTGGACCCCAGTGAGGTCGCTGGCTACCTGGTCCACACGCCCCCAAAGGGGGAAAGGAGCTGATTCCTTGAAGCAACAGCCACACGAGCCCAAAGAAAACGCTCTTCCCAGAGCTCTCCCCCTCCAGACCCAGCCGGGGGCTCTCGGGAGCAGCCCCTGAACCGGGGCACAAGAAGGACAGGAAAGGAGGGCGTCCCTGCCAGCCGCTCCTCTCTGGAGGCAGGGACCTCTCACGGTGGCCGCGGGAGGCCCTGGTCCTCTAACCCTCAGGGGCAGGTGGCCTGACCCTGCACCCTCTTCTGGCTCCATCCAGCCCCATCCCTTGACCCAGGGCATGAGGTTAATGGCAAAGGACCAAGGGGCTCAAAGACTGTGCCTCTGGGAAGTCTGGGAAGTCACTAAGGATAAGTGTGCAGACCATGAGGACGTGCAAATACTTCTACGACTGCCAGTGCTGTCAGGGTGCTAGGAAGCCTGACCCTCGCCGGTGTGCCAGCGAGGCCTGGGACAAGCTATCCGTCGCCAGGCCAGGTGGGCCTGGTGACAAAGGGAGTGAATTCTAGTCACCTTCATTTAACAAACTGTTGGCGAAGCCAAGAGCAAAACTTGGCGTTAGAAACTGCCATGGACATGAAGGGGAGCAGGACTCTCGTCCCTGCTCTCAAGTACGTTACAACTTTAAACCCTGGCAGGTCGACTTCCCAGGTGACAGCTTCAAAGCTGGGTGAGAAGGCTTCTGTCACCATCACTGTCGCCCTCCCTAGTGCTCAGCATAGGGTGCAGTTCCCAGGTTATCCGTGTGAGGTCTGGGAAAAAGCAGGCACTCCCTAAGTATCCCCCAGGCTTTGACTCCTCCCCCCATTTTACAAACCTCCCTTCCAGAACAACAGAGCATGGTCACGGGTTCCCAAGTCCAAACCTGGGAAAGCCTTCTGAAGGGTTAGCAACTGTGTGGCTCAATATGTCAGTCGCCCACCCAGATGCCAGGCCTGATGCTTCTGTGAAGGGACGACTCCCCATCCTAGGGGGAGCATGACCTCCCAGATGCCAACACTGCCGCCAGCTCCCTAGGCAACGCCTGTCTGCAGAGGCTCCCTCCCCAACCTCCTTTCCCATCCTTCCCCACATCTGCTCCATCTCTAACCATGCCCATTCCTTCCCCACTACCCTTGGAGATAAATCACACGCCTTTCAGCCATGACCCCTAAGTGAGCAAAGACCTGCTTCCCAAAATACACCACCTGCCCCCCTAAAAAAAAAAGAAAAAAAAAACCCACAGATGATATTCATGAAAGTACAGACTAGAGGCTGGGGAACCAAACAGATGGGGATATGGTCAGGGCACAGCGAAACGGAAAAATTTCTTCCTGGCCATGGAAGAAAGATTTTGATGCTGAGAAGCTGGGAGTCCAGAGCAAAATGCAGAATCCCCCTTCTCAGCTGGGCCTGAAAGTTCCAGAGAATAAAACAGGAAGGTCAAGAGAACCAAAGTCTCCTCAAGCAAGCGGGCCTCAGGGAGGGGGAAAGCCCTGTCATTCCCCATGATGCTGAGACAGTAACAGGCTCAGGGCACCTGGGGGGAGAAAGGAAGGCCGTGCACGATCCTGCTGGATTCAAAGCGCTTTCCCCGCACCAGAAGTCATCCTGGACTGCTCACAGCCTGCTCACCTACTTGGATAAAAGACACCATTCTCTCCTGCCTCCCCAGGGGCTGCTGTCCCTGTGAGGAAGGGCCAGAGCCCTGGGCCTCTCCCAAATTTGCATAAGAACACAGGCAAGGATGGGGAATCAGACTAGGCAGTGGCACATACTTGGCTTTGGGACCACCTTCATTTGCAAATACGTGTGCAAGGAGCCAGACCAGCGCTGTCCAGTAGCACCTTCTGCCATGACGGAAACTGTTTCTGCACTGCCCGAGGAGGAGGCGGCCAGCACCTCAACAGGGGCAGCTCCTGGACACTAAAATGTGGCTGGTGCGACTGAGGAACTGATTTTTTGTGTTTTGGTTCGCCCAAGTTTAAACAGCCACAAGGGCTAGCGCCTGCCATACCAGGCAGTGACAAGATGGCTCTCTTGAGCTCAGGGTGTTCACCCGTCTTCCCCAGCAAGACTGCTGTCTCCCGGACTATCACAGAGCAAGAAGGCTGCCCCTCCCCACCATTCCGCTTGCATAGATGACAACCCCCAGGCCAGACAGAGTCCAACACACCTCAAGGGGAAAGGACATACTTGGGCCTGACATCTCTTCCAGGGACCAGCGGCGGGGTGAGTGGCGGGAGCCACATTCTATGCTTGTGTGCTGCCCAACAGGACTTTCCCAGGGGCAGGCTTCGTTGAAAGTGGACACTGAGGGTATATTTTGTCTTGTTTCTTAATACAGACTGGAGGCAAGAAGCTCTGTCCCTTCAGGGGAAATGAAGTCACACCACACTGTAGAAATCCACCATTCAACTGTCATAAACCATTCCTTCTTCCCAGGAGGAAGGCAGAGCACCAAGGCTAAAGGGAGATCACGATGAGGGGCGCCGTGAGCACAGGCCTCAACCATCCTGCACCACCTCGGGCAGCCAGGATGGGCAGGGAGAGGTCTCCCACCCCACCCCCAAGCCCTGCACCCTGACTGCCACACAGCGCCTCACCAGACGGAGCCGCCAGAGTGGCGCCAGCACCGAGGGACGCCCCAACCTGCCCTCACTAACGCAGGAGATTTCAGCTGCCACCCCCACAGCCCCACACCACCTTTCCTGGCCTGGCGCCCCGGCTTCAGGGGCAGCAGGGGAGGATGAAGAGGTAAATGAGCCAGTGGCCCTAGGCCCGAGGAGGCGAAGGGGCCTGGGTACTAAAGAGGAGAAAGACCTGGGGTTTACCAGCATTGGCTCTGGCTTTCCAGATCAAAGGGAGAGGGGCTGTGGGGAGAGTTTATGGAGGTTGGGGAACACCCAAGGTTTGCAGCAAGGCTCCCAGTGGAGGCTCCAAGATGCTGGTGAAGGCAGGGGAAACGGGGTGTGCTGCGGGGAGAGGGCAGCAGGTCAAAGTCACAGCATCAGACTGGGGGATGTTTAGAGGAAGGGGGCAACCCTGAACATAAGGAGAGGCACGGGGGTTCTGGAGAGACTGTGGGCCTGTGAAGAGAGGGCAACTGAGGTCAGAGGAAGCAGATCAAGGAGCTCAACATTGCTGGGGAAAAAAGTGGGCAAGCAAAAAAATTAGAGTCACAGAGGCAAAGGGGGCTCAAGCTGAGAGAAGTGAGGCATTTGGTGTCAAGGGTATTGGGGCTTCAGGTCAGAGCAGAAATGGCCCATGGGCCTGGCCACAGAGAAGGTCTGAAGGTGAAGACACAGTCCCTTGGGGCCCCGGGGTCCAAGGGAGAGTGACCAGGGCCTGAAACCAGAAGGGGCTGAGGCAGCAGGGTGAGTCAAAGGAGTCTGAAGAAGCAAGTTCGAGTCTGAAAAGGTGGACGTTCAACGCAGGCCCGGGTCCTGATGGGAAAGGGGTTTGAGGAGAAAGAGATGCTCAGACTGAGGCAGGAGCAGGATCAAAGCGGAGAGAGGGCTCAGGCCTGAAAGAGGACGAGTAGACAGGTTAGGGTGGGCCCAGGTTCAAGAAAGGAGGAGGCTGCAGATCAAGGTCCCAGGAGTTCTGGGGGGACTCAAATCCCAGCAAAGGTTTAATGATGAGAGGAGGCAGCAGGCTGGGGGACTCAGGGAGTCTGAGGGGACCCAGGGCCAAGAGTCCAGAGGTGGAAGGAGACACCAACCGGCCGTAGGTTCAGAGAGGAAAGGGGGGACTGGCCGGATCTGAAGAACGAAGGGTCCCCTGGGGGGAGGGGGCTGCGGGGACTCAAGAATGGGCTGGGGTGCCGAGAGATGTCCCAGGGGACATCCCAGGGGGGACGTGAGCCAGGCCGGAGTTCTGAAGAGAATCCCAAAGGGTTCTGGGCTAAAGCGGGGTCACAAGAGGCGTCCCACCGGGATCTGGGAAGGACCGGGGTTCCGAGGGGTGTCCCACCGAGCTCTGGGCAGCGGGGGACCGGGGTTCCCAGGGTAGTCCGAGGCGCCCTGACCTGCAGAGGGTCGCGGATGGGGGAAGGGCGCCCCCGCCCCACATAAAGGCCGGGGGAGCAGTGGGCGCGCACAAAGCGGGGCGGGCGGGCGCCAAGCGGGGGCGGGGAGCACGGGACCGAGGAGGGCCGGGCCGGGCCGGGCCGGGCCGGGCGGGCGGTGAAGGGAGGGAGGAAGGGAGGGAAGGGGCTGGGCGGGCGGCGCGGGCTGCGCGGCCGTTCCTCACCTGATTGTCCATGGCTGGCGCCCCGCCCCGCCCCCGGGCCCCGCGTCGCTCGCCGCCGCCGCCGCCGCTCAACGCCGCCCCGCCGCCCTCATTGTCTGTCAGGCGCCGCCGCCGCCGCTCCCGGCCGCCCGCCCGCCCGCCAGCCCCGCGGAACCGGAAACCACCGCCAGCCCGGGTCGCGCACCGACCGCGGGCCCCCGCCGCCGACTCGGGCCCGCCGCCCCGACAGACAGTCTCCTGAGCCAACTGGCAGGGCGGACTACCGCTTGCGGGGCGGGACTTCCGCCCTGGCGGGGGCCTGCCGGGCCGCAGTCGGAGGGACGAAGCCCGCAGCCAATGGGAGACCCGGACCGGAGGGGCGGGAGGGGGCAGGGAGGGAGGCGCGAGGCGAGCCCCGCGGAGGGGAGCGCGAGGTGTGCGCCGCACGTGGAGGGGGGCGGGGGCGGGACGGGCGCGCCGCGCCTGCGCACTGTGGCCCGCAGGGGGCGCTGCTTAGAGGCCGGAGCATCCCGAGGCAGAGTCTCCCCCACGGCGCAGCTGAGGTGGAAAGTTCGGGGTCTGAGGAGGGATCGCCAGGGACACTTTTGTTTTCTGGCCACGTGTTGCTACTGTGTGACGGAATGACCCTGGGTTCTGGAACTGCAGATTAATTTTCCAATCTTGGATCTACATCATGGCCCGCCTGGTCAACTCCCTTCTTCCCTTGAGTCTCAATTTGCATCCATAAAGTGGGGACCATCACGATGCAGTGTGCTGCTAGTTCATGCTAATTTGAATGATACGGATCAGAATCTGCTACATTCACGTAAACAAGAAGCGCTCATTTTATCCAGGAGATTTATCGTGCCAATCCCTCCAAAACCCGATTTTTAATTTACCCACCGTGATAGACTTTCACCACGACTTGTAAACTGTATTTAGATCAGTCTTAAACCTATTGCCCCATCTTTTTTAGCATCTTGTAAGCCACTTGTCTCTTGGGCATTCTGCCTGGGATTTGGGGTCACTTACACAGTTATTTAAAATCCCTTCTTATAATTGAAAATCAGGGGTTTGGGGAGTTGCCGTTGTGGCTCAGGAAGTTAAGAGTCAACATAGTGTCTGTGAGGATGTGGGGTTGGATCCCTGGCATCACTCAGTGGGTTAAGGATCCCACTTTGCTGCAAGTTGTAACATACGTTACAGAGGACACTCAGATCTTGCTGTGGCATAGGCCAGCATCTGTGTAGCTCCAATTGGAACCCTAGCCAGGGAACTTCCATATGCTGCAGGTTCCGCCCTTAAGAAAGAAAATCAGGGTTTTGTCGTTTGTTTGGCTTCTCTTCCCCCAGTCCACTCATTTAAGTCTCAGGCAAGGCTTCGTATGTGTTGTAGCTGGTGCTTTGCACTGAAGAACAGCACCAGAAAATCGGTAATTTTGGTATGGAAGTAAGTCCAGACAAATACTCTGAAGAAGGCCAGAAAGTGATAGCACGTAGTAATACCATACATTTTAGTCTGGGGGAGGATGAGCAGGGGCATGGGGTGGTGGTGGGGGCGAGGTTTGTGATCATGCTGAGAAAATGAGCAGCCACTTTAATGTGAGTACTATTTTATTTTTTTCAAAAATCTTATAACTCGATGTAAGTAGATCACTGGTTCTAAGTGGTGTTTGAACCAGGAGGTTAAGCATCACTAGGAACTTTGTTAGAAATGCAAATTCTGGTCTCAATGTATACAATCAGAAACTGGGTGTGTGGCCAGCTGGAGGGGTGTGTGTGTGTGTGTGCACGTGCAGAATTTGTCTCTAAAGGAAGCTTTCAGTCAAGAACCTATAGCTACAGTTGTTGCAGAGAAGAGATTCGGGAACTCAGCCTCGCGGCTACCAACCTAAACTCATCTGGGAAATGATCTTTAGATTAGATTCTAAACTGCTGGAGGTTTTCAAAACTACATTCCTGGACCTCATACTAGATCAGATGTAACTTTTTCAACGTCAAAAATAATAATGAAAGAGTTCCTTTGTGGTGCAGTTGGGTTAAGGACCCAACGTCATCCCTATGGGTCACTGTTGTGGCTCGGGTTGGGAACTTCCACCTGCTGCACACATGGCCAAAGGGGGGCAAAAAGAATAAGGGAGAAACAACCCAAGTGTTCATCAGTGAAAGAATGCACAGCCAAACGTGATCTGTCCATACAATGCGATGTCATCCAGCCTTACAAAGGAAGGGAATTCTGACATGTGCTTCAACATGAATGAACCTTGAGGACATGATGCTCATGGAAAAAAGCCAGAGACAAAGGGATAAATACTGTATGATTCCACTCAAAGGTCAAATTGATAGAGACAGGAAGTAGCTGGTGGGGCCAGGGACTGGGGGATGAGGCGTGAGTATGTAAAGGGAGCAATGTTTCAGTCTGGGAAGATGAGAGAGTCCTGGAGATGGATGATGGGGATGGTTGCCCAACGCTATGAATGTACTTAATACCACCAAAGTATACTCTTAAAAAATGGTTAAAATGGCAAATGTTATATATGTTTTTACCACAATTTTCAAAAACTGGACCATTTGATACTGTGAACATATAAACATCCGCGAGTCCATAATATTACTACAACAAAGCATATTTGCCACCTTTGAAGGTGACAATTGTTCGAACTCCTCCCTTACCAAGGCTTTACAGCATGGAACCAGTCCCACATGATGAGAGAAGAAAGCCCTTTTTACAGAAAAATGCCAGCCAATAATGTTGAAAGGATGACAGGGAAAAAAATCACCACCTTGAAACCCCTAGTGAAGTAATCATTGCAGACACGAGTCAACAACGGGAGCTCTCTTGTGGCTCAGAGGATTAAAAATCCAATGTTGTCACTACTGCTGCTCGGGTCACTGGTGTGGCTTGAATTCAGTCTCTGGCTTGAGAACTTCTGCTTGCCGAGGGCGAGGCCAAAAAGAAAAAAGAAAAGAAAGAAAGAAAGAAAGGAAGGAAGAAAGTCATCAATGGCTGCTAAAACCGTTAACTGAAACATTGATGGGAGACTGAATAGTATTATGTCCACCAATGATCTCCTCACAGATTGCCTGCTAGATGCAAAGAGGGGACAAATAACTTTCCCGTGGAAGCGTGGCACCGTTGCTATCTTAGGTCAGTGAATACTTTTAGCAGGTGAGTGGAGAGACAAGCAGATGCCGAGCTCCTGCTAGGGCTCAATGGGAAACATGCAGCACTCGAAAAGAAGTGTACTTGCTCCCCAGGTTTAACTTGAATTCAATCATACCTGTAGTTAGTTTACAAGAGAAACACAAGGAATAGAGGAGGTGACACCATGAGAAGCCATCAGTCAAATCCAGAAGATGGAATTCTCAACAGTCTGACTTTTTCAAGTCAACAGGATGGGAGGAAAGAGATGAGGACTGCCCAGAGTTGAAAGAGATGATGTTGGGGGTTCCCCAGTGGCCTTGTGGTTATGGATTTGGTGTTGTCACTGCTAGTGGCTTGGGTTCGATACCTAGCCCAGGGAACTTCCACATGTCACAGGCTGGCTAAAAAAAATTTTTTTTCTAAATTTTTTTAAAAAGAGGACTTCCCGTGTGGCTCACAACATAACTACTCAGTGATGCTTCTACAGTGGCTGTGGCTTGACCCCTAGTTTAAGAAACAGATGACACAAATATGGCAGATGTTAAGAGCTGTTCAGTCTAAATGATGGGTATGTGGGATTTCATCAGACTGGTCTCAATACATTTCTGGAGGTGGGAAATTTCCATAATAAAAGTAAACATTTAAAAAATGATCCTTTGCCTAAAACAGGACAACAGTTTGTCTTCCTCTGAGAAGTAAATAGAGGACTGCTCCATTTTCTCATTAGTGTGGACACGTCATAGCCAACACCTGCTGTGAACAGGCTCCAGAGGACAAATTCTAAACTCACTTCATCCTCATGAGACCAAGAAATAGACCCATTTTACAGATGAGGAAACTGAGGCTCAGAGGAGATGAACCGCTGAAAGTGTCATGCTGAGTATATGGAAGAGTCAGGGAATCTGCCAAGAGTCCACAGCTACAAATTTGCCATCCTAAGTTTTAATTTAGTGCCTACCAGCAGCCTTCCGCACAAGACCATCTGCACATGTTTCTTGAATAAGGAAATCTGGGAAGACTTCCTAATGGTGAAGGACATGGGGCAGGATTGAAGCTGAGACTTGAATTGCATTGAAGGTGAGTTCTGATTTCTTTCCAAGGGAGGCAGAAGTTTAGACACTAAGTTAGAAGGTGGGATTGCGTACAACATGGCTCTGGTTGTGGCTGCCTAATAAACCGCCCTAAACTGAGTGACTTAGAAGAATACTGATCATGTGTTGTTGGGACCCAGAGACCTTCAGAGATTCTAGTTTCATTAGTCTGGAGTAAGACAGGGCCACCTCTGTTGCCCGTTTTTCTAAGTTTAGCTGGGGATTCTCATGTGCAGATTGCTGTTGAGAATCACTGAGCTACAGTTAATAGTACTTTTTGTTGCTACTGTATCCAGTTTTGTGGTTATTTTGATCTATGACAAATGACTTCTTGAAGTGACACAATGTTTCCTATTTACATCAGTGTGAGCAAAGGGAGTAGATTTAAAGAACATAAAGCAACCAGTCATTTGAACCACGTGGCAGAATGCATGACTGATACAAGTTATCCTGATGTTACAAGAATCTGCAGGCTGGGCAGAGCTTGGTAGGAATGGCTGGTCACTGCCCCTCATGATGTGAACTCCCTGGGGCTGGAAAATCTCTCCAAAATGACCCACTCACAGCACCAGCAGGTTGGTGCTTGTGTTGATTCTTCTCCATGGGGGCTCCTCCACGGGATGGCTTGGACTGCCTCACAGTATGGTGGCTGGGTTCCAAGAATGAGTGTCCCAAGAAAATCAGGAGACAGCTGTATCGCCTTGGATGAACTAGCCTCAGAAGTCACATGCAGTCACCTCCACCACAGTCTAAGCCCACCCATATTCAAGGGCTCCTTCACCAAGGAGCATAAAGGTCATGTTATAAGAACAGCATGTGGACAGGAAGATACTGTTGCAGCCATTCTGGAAAATATACCACCTCCCATAGTCATTAACTCCAATCTCTGAAAACCAGATCCTGGGTAATTGCAGATGATAGTAATAAACTTCCTTTAAATTGCTGTAAAATAAAGCCCAGGACTTCCCACTATGGCACAATGAGATCGGCAATGTCTCTGCAGCACCAGGATGCAGGTTCGATTCCCCAGCCCGCCACAGTGGGTTAAAGGATCCGGTGTTGCTGCGTATGTAGCATAGGTTGAAACTGTGGCTCGGATCTGACCCCTGGCCTGAGAACTCCATAAGCTCAGGGGCAGCCAAAAAAAAAAAAAAAAAAAGTAAAGCCCAGAGTCTGAGTAATGACCTACAAAGTCACAGATGAGGATAGAAAGGCACAGACCCCCCACCTCTTACTATCTCCCCATTGCTCACCCCTATTGTTTTTTTTTCAATGTTCTTCATTTTTTTAAAGTATAATTGATTTACAATGCTGTGCTAATTTCTACTGTAAAGCAAAGTGACCCAGTAGTACACATTCACATGTTCCCTTTCTTATACTATCTTCCACCATGTTCCACCACAAGTAATTGGATACAGTTCCCTGTGCTGTACAGCAGGACCTCATTGCTTATCCATTCTAAATGTAATAGTTTGCATCTACCGACCCCACACTCCCCGTCCAGCCCACCCTACTGCTTCTTGATCACACCAGATACCCTCCCACCTCTACATCTTTGCCTGGCTCTTTCCTCTGCCTGGAGCCACCTCGCCCTAGATATGTCCTTGGCTCACCCCTTCACCAGCTCCAAGGCATTGCTCAAATTACACCTTCTCAATGAGACCTCACTGACCACTTCATTTAATCCCCCCCCCAGCTCCCCAACCCTCCTCAACCTACTCTAATTTTTTTTCCTCTTTCCACAGCACTTATCACCTCCTAATACGTATTTACTTATTAAATCTATTGACTATCTCTCCTGGCTACTCCTGGAATGGAAACTCCAAGAAGTCAGCGGTCTCTGGCTTGTTTGATAATGCTTCCTGAACATACTGCCTGGCACATAATAGCTACTCAACAAATATTTGTTGCATGACATGAAATAATGCTGAGGCCCATTGTGAGAAGGATAGTTCCTTATCATTTCACTTACAGTCTTTTTTCTTTTCTTTTTGGTCATGCCTCCAGCATGTGGAAATTCCCGGGCCAGGGACTGAACCCGCACCACAGCAGTGACCCAACCCACAGCAGTGACAATGCTGGATCCTTAACCCACTAGGCCACAAGGAACTCCGAAACCTCCTTTTCTTTTTTTAGGGCTGCACCCGAGGCATATGGAGGTTCCCAGACTAGGGGTCAAATTGGAGCTGCAGCTGCCAGCCACAGCCACAGCCACAGCCACACTGACTCCAAGTCACATCTGTGACATACACCGCAACTTGTGGCAACACCAGATCCTTAACCCACTGACCGAGGCCAGGGATCAAACCCGCATCGTCGTGGATACTAGTCAGGTTTGTTACTGCTGAGCCGCAATGGGAACTCCTCCTTTTTAAAAATTGAAGTGTAAGTGACTTACAAAATTGTATTGGTTTCAGATGTACAATGTAGTGATTTAATCTTTTTATAGCTAACACTCCATAGAAAGTTGTGATAAAATATGGCTATATTCCCGTGTTGTACTTGTTCCTTGTAACTTATTTATTTTATACCTAGTAGTTTGTACTCCTTCACCCTTCTTAATCCTCTTCACCTATTTTGGTCCTCCCTTCCAACCCTTCACTAGTTTGTTATTTGTATCTCTACCCTGCCCCTGACAGTTTTTAAAAAATTCATCCGCGGATTCTTATGTGCAGACCGGGTTAAGAATCACTGACCTTGGAGTTCCTGTCGTGGCTCAGCGGTTAACGAATCTGACTAGCACCCATGAGGATGCAGGTTCGATCTCTGGCCTTGCTCAGTGGGTTAAGGATCTGGCGTTGCCATGAGATGCGGCTTGGATCCTGCATTGCTGTGGCTGTGGCTGGCAGCTGTAGTTCCAATTAGACACCTAGCCCGGGAAGCTCCATATAAATGCCAAGGATGTGACCCTAAAAAAAGTAAAAAAACAAACAAACAAACAAACAAACAAACAAACAAACAAACAAAAAATATATATATATATATATATATATATATATATATATATATATAAAATCACTGACCTGCAGAGCACTAAGGATCTGGTATTGTCACCACCAGGATCACTCCTGTGGCAAGGGTTCAGTCCCTGGCTGGGAATTTCCACATGCTGCAGGCACAGACAAAAAAAAAAAGGAGAGAGAGAGACACTGAGCTGCAGTTAATAACACTTTTTGCTGTTACTGTATCTAGTTTTATGGTTATTTTTGATATATGACAAGTGACTTCTGGAAGTGACACAATGTTTCCTATTTAAATATCTCAGTGTGAGCAAAGGCAGTAGATTCAAAGAAACAAAAAGTAAATAGTAAATTGAGCACTTGCCAGAATGCATGATTGCTACACGTTATCCCGATGTTACAAATGATGAAATCAATACACAAGTCCCACGGAATAGAAAGTAACATTTTGGACTTGCGGGGTCTAGCTTCCTGGCTGTAACTGAACTGCGACGTTAGGTCTCTACCGCCCTCTTGCGGCTCAGTTTATTTGCACCCGAAGAGAGGACTTTGCATTTTATTTTTTTTACATTTCACCTTTAGATGGTTCAGCCTTTCCAGATTTTTTTTTGAAATCCTCTTTCTGGCTTCCAGCATGTTCCTTGTACCTCCCACAAAGAGCAATACTGAATAAGACCAAACCGAGCCCACTGGGGTGTTTCAGACCTACCCCAGGTTAATGTGAACTCAGAGCAGTGAGGCACTGAACCCTTATCCCATAGGCAATGGGGAGATATGAAAGGTTTTGGAGCAGACCCAAAATATGTGCAACAAGGCATTTCCCCCAGAAAAGGGCACTACACTGGACATTTGTGAACCTCTCCCTCCGAGCATCATCCTCCCCTTCCCCTATTTTTTGGCAATAGCCCCTGATCTGAAGGCTTCCACAACAGTCAATATGAGCCTCTAAGTCACCTTTGTTTGAGTTTTCAAATGGGACGATGCCAACTCATGACAGGGCATAAGGTTTGAGAGGACATCAACCCTGACATGCTCCCTCTTCTCCCTGTTCAGACCCACAGCCAGAGTGAGGCTCCCGTCCTCCACAGAGCAAGCACACGCCCAAGCCCAGCCAGTCAAAGGGCTGCGTCCTCCTGGGATTGGTTGAGGGGGGAGAGGAGGGGTGACCTAACACCAGACTAGAGTGACTCCGGGAGATTTTATTAAATTTTAATTGAGATAAGATTCACATAACATAAAATTAACCATGTTAAAGTGTACAATTCAGAGGCACCTGGAACCTTCCCAATGTAGAATAACTATCATCTCTATCTAGTTTTTGCAGGACATAATCTTCACCCCCAAAGGAAACCCCATGCCCTTAGCGGTCAACCCCATCCCCTCCTCAGCCCCTAGCAACCACTAATCTGCTGTCCGGATTCAGCCATACCTGCAGCCTCATTCTTAACTTCAAAGTATATATGCTGACTATCCTTTTGTTATTTCAGTCAGCTAGAGTAGAATATTCTGTCCTTTGCCACCAAGCGTCCTCCGTGATGGAGACTGGGACTTGACAAGGTCACATGGCTACAGTTACAAACTGGACGAGTACCTAGACCTCCTTCCTACCTCCTGCTGCCTCCATGCCCCAAGAGGAGGCTGTAAGGAGAGGTCAGCAGGGGCCCAGAGACAGAAGCTGGGGACAAATCATGGCCATGCATTTAAGGAGAGATGCAAGGGGGGCAGGAGGCAGATAATTTTCTCTCTGCTCCCCAGAAGAACTTGAAATTCGTAATTATTAGGGTGTCAAGAGCCCTTTAGAGAAGATCATGGAAGCACAGCTCCCCTCCCACCAAAAACACCAAGACACAACATTTTGTAGATAATTCACCAGTTTGCAGAAACTCATGACCTCTCCACCCCCTCCTCCCACCACAATCCGTCATGGGGCCATGGGTGAAGAAGTTCTGGTTTTTAGAACAAGAAAGTCAGAAGGACCCAGAGCAGAGGACCTGAGACCCAAGTACAGTCTTTCTGCTGACTTACTGTGGTGCAGGGAATTGGGGGGAAGGACAGACTGGGTTCAAGCCCAGGCTGTGTGGCCCTGGGCAAGTTGCTTGCCCTCTCTGAGCGCCACCTCTAAAATGAGACTATTCTCATCTATCTGGAGGGATTTGGGTGGGTTATTAGCTTCGATGATGCATATCATGGGCATGGAAATATGAGTGGACACTCCCCTTTCAATGTCTCCATCTCTCCAGATGGGCCAGATGAGCTTGCTGACTCCTTTGGAGTGATGTAATCCAGGGGCCAAATGACATGCCCAGATAACAACCTTTTGTAGCAAATGACAAATGGTCCATGGATATTGAAACCCCTTCTGGGCCCCCAGGTTAAGAACCTCTTACTAGGAACTCTTTCTCATTTACGAAGTTCCAACAACAGCTCTCTTTCTGTTGCTCCAGTTCATTCTGACTCCAGGAGTATCACACCTGACATTCCCTCTGCCCAGAATGGTCTTGCCCAGCTCTTGGTATGGCTGGTTTCCTCTTGCCATTGGGGGCTCAGCTGGAAAGTGCACCACCCACTGATCACCCATTTGTAAGTGCTGCTCCCCTACCCCATGGTCTCTGGAACATCATCATCCTTTATCTTTTTAGCAGCTCCCGTCAGTACCTGGAACTGCCTTGGTTGTGTGTATTTTTATTTATTTAATGTGTGCCTACTTGTTAGGGCAGGGACTTTGCACATCTTTGTTGTCTTATATCTTCAAGGGCTGGTGTCAAATATATGGCAGGAATCCAATATATGTTTATTGAAGAGATGAATGAATGAATGAACGAATGAATGAATAGGTAGGAAAATAAATGGAAGTATGACTGAACAATCTGGATGGATAAATGAATAGATGACTAATAATGGATGTATGTATGGATGGGTGGGTGGATGGGAGATGGATAAATAACGTATTCATGAATAGACAGAAGGATAAATGAATATAAAAGGATGCCTAAATATAGATGGGTGGATGGATGGGTGGATGGATGTGGTGGATGGATGGATGAGTAGATGGGTGGATGGATGGATGGATGGGTGGATGGATGTGGTGGATGGATGGATGAGTAGATGGGTGGATGGATGGATGGATGGGTGAGCAGATGGATGTGGTGGATGCATGGATGAGTGGATGAGTAGGAGGATGCATGGATGATTCAATGAATGGATGATACATTAACGAACGAGCAGGTAGATGTAAAAATAATAGAAAATAGGATGAAAGAGTGAATAAATTCATTAACGGATGAGTAAACTAAAGGACAGAAGGATGGTTCAATAAAGAGTTCAAAAGATGGATGAATGGAGCTCCCTGGTGGCCTAGCAGTTAAGGATCTACTAGGCTCAGGACACTAGCCTCTGCTGTGGCTCAGGACACTACTGTGACACCAGTTTGATCCCTGACCCAGGAACTTCGCATGCCATGGTCATATTAAAAAAAATTATTGAATGGATGAACAGATGTATAAATTAATGGATGAGTAGGTGGATTGATATTTGCCAGACTCCAACACTAAGCACTTCAGATACATTATCTTGTTTTATCACCGCAGAAATTTCATAAAGGAAGGCATGTTTCCATTTTACAGACAAGGTGCCAGCAGTTCAGAGGTAGGAAAAATCACTCCCCCCGAATCATGCAAGCAGGGAATGATGGCACAGGCTTCAAACTTATACCTCCCCACCGTGGAAACCACCCTCCCCACTTCCCCTCACTCTGCAAGCCCGGACCGGCCACCCCAGCTCCCCTCCTGGTGCCCATGCCCCGACAGCACCCAGACCACCCGGGTCACCCAGTGCAGGCCTCCACACCGCCCCTCCCACCACTGAGGCGGCCCCAAGTCCGTGGCAGCACGTGGGAGTGCTGCGAGTATCTGCAACATCTCTGCACGCACGTGCGAGTGAAGAACGAGGTGACTGGAAAATGTGTCCATTCTCTGGGACGCCCCAAGTGCCAGGGACACTGCCTGGCCAAAGCCAGGTCCAGAGATTCTGGTAGTGACCGCCACTGTCTAGAAGGTGCCCGGGGACCAAGCCCCAGCCTGTCATTCCCAGTGGATGTCACGTCCTCACAGCACTGGTGATCCCGCCCCACCGGGCGTGCTGACGACAGGGAAGCAGTGGCCACAGAAGAGGAGGTGGGAGGGGTCAGGGCAGGTGGCGGAGGGGAGCTCTGCCAGGCGGCCTCTCGGGGACATCAGACTACTGCTCCCAGGGGTCGTGAAGTCCCTGCATTGGGGTGGGGCCCCACAGGACAAGGCGGATAGGGAAGGGGAGCTGGAGGAAGATAAATGCTAGTGTCCCTGGCTCCTGATTCAGGCCACTCTCTCAACACAGGCGGGGCAATTCCCTGGCAGTGCAGCGAGTTAAGGATCTGGCGTTGTCACTGCAGCGGCACTGCCGTGGCACGGGTTTGATCCCTGGCCTGGGAATATCCACATGCCGAGGGAGCGACCGAACAAAGACAAAGAAAAAAAGACACAGGTGGGAGTTCCTGTCATGGCTCAGCGGTCATGAACACGCCTAGTATCCATGGTTCAACCCCTGGCCTCGCTCAGTGGGTTAAGGATCCAGCATTGCCATCTCCGTGAGCTGTGGTGTAGGTCGCTGATGTGGCTTGGATCTGGCATTGCTGTGGCCAGCAACTGCAGCTCCAATTCGACCCCTAGCCTGGGAACCTTCTACATACCACGGGTGTGGCCCTAAATAAAAAAAGAAAGACACAGGTGGGTGTGCAGGTGGTTGAGCCAGCAGATCTCAGCAGCTCTTGTCATTGTCAGTGACCTCCACGTAGGGCAGCCCCACCGGCCAAGTGTCCCGAGGCCAGTATCGGACTTTGAGAGTTTCATGTGGCATCTCATACCTGGCGTCCACCAAGGCCATGGTGACCATGCCATAGGGGAAGGTGATGCTGATGAGCACGTGCCTGTGGGACAGGGTGGGGTGAGTACAAGATGCCCCTGCAGCCAGATGCAGGCCCCGCTCCCACCTCGGTCCTCTCCTCACCCTCCTGGATGCCGACCATCTAAAGAGACCTCCTGGATCGGACCTCCGTTTGCTTCTCCCTTTCTTTCCTCCTTCCTTCCTTCCTCCCTCTCTCCCTTCTTCCTTCCTTCCTTCTTTTCTTTCTTTCTTCAGCCACACCTGCAGCATATGGAGGTTCCCAGGCTAGGGGTTGAATTAGAGCTATAGCTGCTGGTCTACACCAGAGCCACAGCAACGCCAGATCTGAGCTGCATCTGTGACCTACACCACAGCTCATGCAACACCAGATCCTTAACCCACTGAGTGAGGCCAGGGATTGAACCCACATCCTCATGGATATTAGGTTCTTAACCCGCTGAGCCATGACAGGAATTCCTGGATCTGACCACCCCCTACACACACACACACACCCCAATATCTGTGCCTCCTCCAATTCTGCCCCTCAGGTTCCTGCTCCAAGCTTTGGCATCTGCCATTTTCTGGGTCTGGGGCCCATGACCACAGGACAGGTGCTTACCAGATGCTGTGTAGGTAGGAGAAATTAATCCGCTGCCAGAAACTGCAAAGCAAGCGGTCGCTGATCCAGCTGGCCAGCGCAAAAGCCCAGAAAACCACAGAGACCTCAATTACATGCCGAAGCTCCTTGTTTCTGGTCCTAGGGAAGGAAGCACAGAGATCAGGGCCTGACTCAGGTTGCAGAGCCTGAACGGGCTCATGGGAAACTCCTCCATCCAAGGAGGTGAGGCTGGGAGGAGGGACGGATTATTAAGGGGGCAAGAGGGGAGGGGGACCCCCTCTGTGCTAACACTTGCTGAGCACTTACAGGGTCCTGGGTCCTCACAGCTATGCTGTTATTCCATTTTTACAGATGAGAAGGCTGAGACATGCAAGATTGAGTAAGCCCCAGTCCCACCCCAAGGCTACAGAGCTAGTAAGTAGGGTCTGAATCAATTTTATCGAAATGCAGAATTCTGAGTTTGGGTCTTGGGCTGTAAGCATGTGTGTGCACCTAGAGGTCAGTGCATGAGAATCTATGGCTGTGATGCTGTGAGAATGTGAGTGTCAGTATGTGGGAGGGTACAGCCTTCTGAACGCCATGTCTCAGGACACCTCAAGATTAGAATCTGTGGGAGTTCCCTGGCAGCCTAGGGGATAAGGATCTGGCATTGTCACTGCTGTGGCCCAGGTCACTGTTATGGTGTGGGTTCAATCCCTACCCCAGGAACTTCTGCATGATGTGGGCACAGCAAAAAAAAAAAAAAAAAAATCTGTTTCCCCAGTGTCAGAGCTAACCCACTGCCCTTACGAAAGACCATATCAGGGATTAATGAAGGAGTAGCTCCTCTGTGGGTAAAGCACAAGCCCTGCCTGCTAGCTTAAAATGGGACCGTTTGAACACGAAAAAAAAAATTTAAACTAAAATAAAGGAGTGAGAACTGGTGAAATCTTTTTTTTTTTTTTTAATTATTTTTTAGGGCTGCACCTGCAGCATGTGAAAGTTCCTGGTCAAATCTGAGCTGCAGCTGCTGCCCTATGGCACAGGAACACCGGATCCGAGCCACATCTGCAGACTGTACCACAGCTTATAGCAACGCTGGCTCCTTGACCCACTGAGCAAGGCCAGGGATTCAACCAGCATCCTAACGGACACTATGTCGTGTTCTTTCTTAACCCACTGAGCCACAGTGGGAACTCCCAGAACTGGCGAAATCTTTATAGTAAAGCCTGTGGTCTAGTTAACAGCAGTGTCCCATTGTCAGTTTCTCCTTTTTTGAGGCTGTACTAAGGTTACGTAAGATGCTGCCACGGGGGGTCTGGGATGGGCGGGGCAATCTGGGTGAAGGGTACACAGGACTCTGCACTATTTTTGCAACTTGCTGAGTTGAGTCTGCAATTATTTCAAAATAAAAAGTTAAAAATACAGCATAGTGATTGCAATGGATTGAAACACTTCAGAGATATAAACGTCCATGAGTTGATAAAAATACTTAGAGAAAGAACAACCTCATTGGTCCCGACTAGAGATGGCGAAGGCACCAACTCATTACGCTGGACAATGATTTTTAAAAGTGAAGGAATCGGAGTTCCTGTCATGGCGCAACGGAAACGAATCCGACTAGGAACCATGAGGTAGAGGTTCGATCCCCGGCCTTGCTCAGTAGGTCAAGGATCCGGCGTTGTCGTGAGCTGTGGTTGTTAAGTCGCAGACGCGGCTCGGATCCCACGTTGCTGTGGCTGTGGTGTAGGCCAGTGGCTAGAGCTCTGATTCGACCCCTAGCCTGGGAATCTCCACATGCCATGAATGCAGCCCTAAAAGGACAAAAAAAAAAAAAATCCCAAGGACAAGGGAGCCCCTGGGTTTGGTCCACACAGCCTCCTTGCAGGGCTGGCTTAGGCTGGAGGTGACCAACAACTGGAGGTCACAACTCTTGCCAAGGAGACCTTCTCTGACAGCTCTGTCCTTCCAGGTTCTTTCAATCACCCCCTCCATTGCTCCCCATCCCAGGGCTCTCGACGATCACAGAATCCCACTTTTATTATATAAGCACAGGGGTTTTAGAGGATGCCTAGAGATTTTCCTTCAGTCCTTTGTAAAGAACCCTTCTACTCAACTCCCCTCAAATGGCCTCATTTGAGAGCCCCCTCTCCTACCTGCTATGACCCAGTATGGGTTAAAAATGGTAGTTCCTGGGAGTTCCTGCTATGGTGCAGTGGGTTAAGGATCCGGGGTTGCTGCAGCTGTGGGGTCACAGTTGCAGCTCAGATTTGATCCCTGGCCCAGGAACTTCCATATGTCATGGGCGTGGCCGAAAAAGAAAAAAAAAAGTTAATTCTATATCAGGAGAGTGAAACCCTGAACCCAAGGCACATGGAAGTTCCGGGGCCAGGGGTCAAATCTGAATTGTAGCTGTGACCTATACCATAACGTTGGCAAGGTCAGATCCTTAACCTGCTGTACCACAGTGGGAACTCCAAACCCCGAACAATTGATGGGTGACATTATATGAAATGCAGGGGGACCACAGAACGCGGGTTGGCAAAATGCAGATGGTTATTGAGGCTACTTATATGTACATCTGGGAGTTTCATAATAAAAAGGACAAGCTCTACAGTCAGCCTGAGGTTCAAATCCTGGTTTGGCCCTCAGCTGGTGAATGATCTTGGGGAAGGGACTTCGCCTCCTTGACCCTGAAGTCAATGAGAACGCCATGCTGGGAATGCAGTGAGTTTTTTTGGGAGGGGGTGGATTCTTGGAGGCGAAAGGGGGTGTCACCTCCCGGGGCACCGGGCGCCACCACCCACCTCTTGTACTCCTGGACCACGATGCAGAGGATGTGCAGGGCGGTGGCGTTGAGGGCGTACGCGTTGATGGTGGGCCTCAGGAAGGACAGGAAGGTGCTGACCACGGTGGCGGTGACGACCAGGCAAATGAACCGGGACCTGGGCAGAGAACGGGCTCAGCTATGAGCGGTGCTCGAGGGGGGGCACCTCTGGGGTTTAGGCGGGGTCACCCGGAGATCGCACGGCAAAGATGGGGGAGCAAAGGGAAGGGACTCCAAGCAGCCCAGCTGGGCTCAGAAAAAGGTCTTAAGACCCCCGGAGGGCTCAGTAAAAGGTCCCAGGGCACCAAGGTGGGCACAGGCAGGGTCTGAAGGGGACCCCGGGGTAGAGGGTGGGGAGACTGATGAGGGGGCCTCAAGGGGCTTAGTCGGGTCGGAAGAGGGTCCCAGGGCCCGGGTGAGTTCAGGTAAGGGATTCGGGGGAGCCAGGTGGGAGTAAGGAAGGAATTACAGAGGTCCCAGAGGCTATGAGGAGAGGGGTCCTGGAAGGCTCAAGGGGATCAAATAGGGTCAGGAGGGAGAGTCACATGGGTTTCTAGCCAAAAATGGAGGGTCAGGAAGATCCAACAGATTCCAAGGAGCCCAGGTGATAGGCTCAGGGGAGAGGACTCTGGGTCCCAGTAAACTTTGGAATGGGATCCTGGGACCCCCAGGTGGGCTCAGACAGGGTCTGGAGGAGGTCCTGGCTATCCAGGGGGGATCAGGAGAAGAATCCCAAATAATCAGGGAGAACAAGGGAAGGGTTTCCAGGGGTCCCAGGTACCCTCAGAGGACGGGTCCCCGGAAGTCCAGTTAGCTCAAGCAGGGTCAGGGAAAAGTCCTGGAGGTGGGGGGCGGTCAAGGGAGGGATTCCAAGGACCCCAAAGAGGGCTTGGGGAGGGGGCACTGAGGATAGGTGGGCTCGGGCAGGATGCACAGGGGGCCAGCCCCGCCCGACCTGCTCTCCCCTAGGAAGGTGGGGAAGTAGCAGCGGGGCAGCCATATGCTGTAGCCACTGGCCAGCAGCCACAGGATAGAGATCTCGTCCAGCATCTGGCCCAGGAAGCTGAGCGTCATGTGGAAGTACATGGAGAACAGGCCTGGAGCAAGAGACAAAAGCAGGTGGTCAGGGAGTTGTCCCTTCCCTGCTTCCAAACCAGCCCGCCATCACAGGCCCCCACGCACCTATGAGCATGAAGAGGAAGCAGGTGACATAGACGTAGCGGGAGCGTTTCTGGGCATATGGGTGCATCAGAAACATCATGAGAGGTCCAAAGATGAGGAAGGTGACATTGCTGAACTGGAGAGGGGAAAACATGGGGAGGGGGTTGTCAGACAGGGGAGGCAGAGGGGGGCTGCCCTCAGGCATTCATTACCCAACTGGTCACCCAGCACCTTTCTGGCCGTGAATCAATCTGGAATCTATCTACCTTTCCGCTGATCCTAACAGTCAACCGGTTATCAGCAGATCCACCACTCCATCCATTATTCTCGGGTTCATTCATTCATTCAATGAGCGTGGCCAAGACAATCTACTAACCTTCCACATTTTCCTTTCAGCAGTAGTGTCCCCCAAGTTTGAACTGGGCACACCACTACTCAACTAAAGACTGCATTTCCAGAGTTCCCATCGTGGCGCAGCAGAAACGAATCCAACTAGGAACCGTGAGATTGCGGGTTCGATCCCTGGCCTCACGCAGTGGGGTAAGGATCTGGCGTTGCCGTGAGCTGTGGTGTAGGTCACAGACATGGCTCAGATCTGGCATTGCTGTGGCTGTGGCTTAGGCCAGCAGGTGTAGCTCTGATTCGATCCCTAGTCTGGGAACCTCCATATGTCGTGGGTGCGGCCCCCCCCTCAAAAAAAGACTACATTTCCCAGGCTTCCTTGCAGCTCACTGTGGCCTGCGACTTGGTCTGTCAAATGGGAGAGGAATGTAATGAATCTGTTACTTCCAGGTCAGTCCTTGAGAAGCAGTTTGAGGCTTGCCCTCTACTTCCAGTGGACTGAAATGCAAATGTGGCGGTCATGAGGAGTTAGCCTTGGCCTTGCAGACAAGGAAAGAAAATGCAATAACCTAGTGAGTTGCTTCTAAAAAACAGCATGAAATAGAAGTGATGAGGCATGACTTCCAAGGTTAGGTCATAAAAAGCACTGTGGCTTCCACCTGACAGCCACTATCTCAGACTGTGACAGTGGAGCCCTGAGCCACTGTGCAAGAAAACCGGGCACTTGGAATTCCCTCATGGCTCAGTGCATTAAAGATCAGGTGCTGTCACTCCTGTGGCTCTGGTCAATGCGTGGCATGGGTTTGGGTTCAATCCCTGGCCCAGGAACTTCTATTGTGACAAGTGCAGGAAAAAAAAAAAAAAAGAAAGACAAAGATTTTGTACCCTTAAAGCTGCCATGCTGGAGAGACTACCTGGAAAGACCACAGAAAGATCAAGGGAGACGCTGAACGAGTCCCAGCTGTTCTAGTCCCCAGATGTTTGACACTTCCCAGCCCAGCTGCCACCTGCATAAGTGAATGAATCTATTATTTTTTTTGTCTTTTTATCCTTTTATGGCTGCACCCGTGGCATATGGAGGTTCCCAGGCCAGGGGTGTTATCAGAGCTGTAGCCGCCAGCCTACGCCACAGCCACAGCAACGTGGGATCTGAGCCATGTCTGCAACCTACACCACAGCCCATGGCAACGCTGGATCCTTAACCCATTGAGTGAGACCAGGGATCGAACCCGCAACCTCATGGTTTCTAGTCGGATTCATTTCCGCTGTGCTACGAAGGGAATTCCCGTGAATGAATCTTCAGATGATTCCGGTCTCCTTCCCCCTTGTTTCAGGCCATATCAAGGGATGCCATGTGGAACAGAGATGAACAGTCCCTGCCAAATCCCAGCCAGACAACTGACTCATAAGCAAAATGAGAGCTGTCATTGTTTCAAGCCTCTAAACTTTAGGGTGATTTGTTTTGCAGCATTAGCGAGCTGAGACAAAGAGCAAATGTTACTGTGGGCTGGGGTAGGGGAGGTCAGCAGGTACAGCCACGCCTTGTTCAGAACCCCATGACTGCACAGCTATATCTCCTGTGGATTGGTTATTTGTCTCCTCATGATTAGGCAGTTACAATGTTCGGGGCCCAGGAAAGGTTTATTATTCCCAGAATCTTCTCTCAACCTTAAAACAGCCCTGACAAGTAAGTTGCCCACGAGCACATTATAAAAGAAGATATTGATCCTCAGAGTGGCCATATGATCCAGCCCAGGACACCCAGCCAGTAAGTGAAGAAAGTGGCTCAGATCTGGCGTTGCTGTGTAACCAGATCCCATGTGAGTTTCTTACATTCTAAGGATCATTAGCCAATATTTAGAGAACCACTTCTCTAGGAATAGCAGAGAAGAAAAATGGAAAGAACCAAGTAGCTTGATGACTTCATCTACTCTGGAATCATCTAACTCCAATTTCATTTAAAAAGAAAGAAAATATTGTCCTTTCTATGTAAGCTGTTTTTATTGGGTATTTTGTTTGACACCAAAACATTCCAACTAATGGGCTTTGGGATCCAAGTGCTGTGGGACTGGACACATGCACCCCTGCTCACTCGAGAAGGTAACTTCAATCTCCTAAGCTTCCATCTCTGCGTTTGTGACATATGCAAATGCTACCTGCTTCTTCATACTGCTGACCCATAGCTCTCCAGAGCTTACTTGTCTCAGGAACACAATTACTGTCAGGAGAACTTTTTTTTTTTGCCCTTTTTGTCTTTTTAGGGCCACACCCACTGCATATTGAGGTTCCCAGGATAGGGGTTGAATCTGAGCTGTAGCCACTGGCCTACGCCAGAGCCACAGCGACTCGGGATCTGAGCCACATCTGTGACCTACACCACAGCTCACGGCAACGCCAGATCCTTAACCCACTGAGCAAGGCCAGGGATTGAACCCAAGTCCTCATGGATGCTAGCTGGGTTCGTTAACCACTGAACCACGATGGGAACTCCTGTCAGGAGAACATTCGCACCAGAATTTCAGTGGCTCAAAGTCCCCAAATGCTGATGTGGGATTTTGATGCCCCTCAAAGTCTCCTCCAGATATATCGGGGTCCTGGAGAAGATCTCACATGAGCTCAGAAATAAGCATTCTCACCCTGACAACTGGAGGTCAGCCAGCTTGCTCCCTAAATGATACTATTCCCTCCCCAATAAAATCTCCTCCTTATAAAGGTCTCCTCAGTTGCCTGCGTCCCACCATAGAAAGTGAAGAAAGAGCACCCTGTTAACTAGGGCGCTCTGCTGTTTCTCAGGACTACGGATGCTGACTCAAAACTATAGAGCAGAGTTCCCGTGCGTGGCTCAGTGGTTAATGAATCCAACTAGGAACCATGAGTTGCGGGTTTGATCCCTGGCCTCGCTCAGTGGGTTAAGGATCCGGGGTTGCTGTGAGCTGTGGTGTAGGTTGCAGATGCGGCTCGGATCCCGCGTTGCTGTGGCTGTGGTGTAGGCCAGCAGCTACAGTTCCAGTTAGACCCCTAGCCTGGGAACCTCCATATGCCATGAGTGCGGTCCTAGAAAACGCAAAAAGACAAAAACCGAAAACTGGAGTTCCCATCGTGGCTTAGTGGTTAACGAATCCGACTAGGAACCATGAGGTTGTGGGTTCGATCCCTGGCCTTGCTCAGTGGGCTAAGGATCCGGCGTTGCTGTGGCTGTGGTGTAGGTCACAGACACGACTCAGATCCTGCGTTACTGTAGCTGTGGTGAAGGCCGGCAGCTGTACCTCTGACTAGACCTCTAGCCTGGGAACTTCCATATGCCGTGGGTGCCGCCATAGAAAAAGGCAAAAAGACAAAAAAAAAAAAAGAAAAACCTACAGAGCACAGAGTTGGGGATGGGGAAACTATCCACCCCAAATGAAGTCAAAGTCTGCCAGCCTAGGTCCTGGGCACCTTGAACAGGTTCCCCAGGCAGGAGCCCTCCCGATTCTAAGGAAGCCCACAGCTCTCCTGGGATGATGGTGTAACCAGCTCAAAGGTCACAATTTGAGAACCCAGTCTTGGTAAACTGCTTTTCCAGCCCCTGGTCCCATCTATGTCCTTGTTTTCCATGCCAAAGTGTTCAGTGCTTATCAATGGACAAGGTCAAACATATCTCCAGTTTGACCATGGCCACCCAGTTCACAGGGGCTACCCCAGAACACAGAGATACCCCCAGGCTTGCCCTGTCTGTATCACGAGACCCCACCATACTGGAATAGACACCTATCCCACACTGGGAAAGCAGATTCTCTCTTTTGGAAAGTCGACACTTGGAGCAGATTCAGAGACTGGCAGTCACCAAAACTGAGCTGCACCACTGGTAACTCTCTAAAGAGGG
Source organism: Catagonus wagneri (assembly GCA_004024745.2). NCBI lineage: Eukaryota > Metazoa > Chordata > Mammalia > Artiodactyla > Tayassuidae > Catagonus > Catagonus wagneri. The sequence goes on from PVHT021183507.1 coordinate 4,314,154, forward strand.
CCTGGGATATTGCTGTGACGTTTAAGGTACAACAGCCATCTTGCCACCATAAGAAGACAAGGCTGAGAAAAAAAACAAATCCTCGAGGGCAGTACCTGCCCTTCTGCTGAATCCTGCAGACCTGCCCTGGCTGCCAGCCCTCCCCAAAACTCATCGTTCTAGTTTTTAAGATATCTCACTATCTTTCCAACTCTTCCTCTCGCTCTCGCTCTTTCGATCTCTCTCTGATCTCTTTTTTTTCTTTTCTTGGTTTTGCTTAAGCTAGCATTCTATTGCTTGAATCCAACAAAAACAACAGCATTGATATATTAGCTAAGGTTCTTTGGTTAGCAAGCAACAGAAAATGATTCTGATGAATTTACACTATAAATATACAGGTGTGTGGGGTTATTTATTTAATCACATCATTCATTCATTCATATACATTCATTACAGTGAGCTCATTGATCAGAAATTGGCAGAAGACAAGGAAAACCAGAAACCAGAACAGCTCTGACCCACTAAAGGATAAGCTCTTCAGGGCACAATTTCGGGTATGAATGAAAACGGTGTTTGGTCCTTCTGCCCAAGCTCAAGATTCAGATTCTGGAGAGTGCAGCCCGGGCCACATCCCATCCTTGATCATAGGAGGGGCACCTTGATCGGCAACATAAGCAGGTTGGGCAAAACCCCAGACAAATCCGATAGCCCCCCTGCCTACAACCAAACGCCAGCCCCTGGGCAAGTCGAGCATGCCTGAGCCCGGTCTCCACCTAAAACACGTCTGCGACTCCCATAAATAAAATCCAAACTCTTAAACATGGCTTATGAATTCTCTCCATGACTCACATTTTTACCCCTTCAACTTTATAATCTGTGTGGAAAAAATAACTCAGTTCCATATTTACTCTCTCTCTCTTTTTTTTTTTTTTTTTTTTTTTGTCTTTTCTAGGGCCGCACCCATGGCATATGGAGGGAGGTTCCCAGGCTAGGGGTCAAATCAGAGCTGTAGCCGCCGGCCTACACCACAGCCACAGCAACGCAGTATCCAAGCTGCACCTGCGACCTACACCACAGCTCACAGCAACGCTGGATCCTCAACGCACTCAGCAATGCCAGGGATATAACCCGAAACTTCATGGTTCCTAGTCGGATTCATTAACCACTGAGCCACGACGGGAACTCCGAGCCATACTTACTCTTACCTCTTACCTCCAGGAATTCACACGTACTGTTCCCACCACTTGAAATGCTCTCATTCCCGCTTATCCGACTTTGCCAGGCTGACTACTTCATCTTTAGCCTGAGCATCACTTTCTCCCCTAAACCTTCCCAATCCCCCAAGGCAGGGTGAGGTGGCCTTCCTCTGAGCCCTGTGCCATCCCACTTTCCTGCCACCTGTCCAGCTGTTCTGGACCAGTCTGGCTCTCCCACTAAACCTGGTTTTGAGAACAGGGAATGTGACTTCCTCCTTCCTACATTATAACCTCAAGAACCAGAATATAATAGGTGCTCAATAAATATTTCCTATTGACTGGATCTCAAAACTGTTCAGATGGATCACCATGAAAACAACTGGCAGAGGGTTTTGCATCTAGAACGTTCTGGATAGAAGGTGCTATGACTGTTACTTCCTAATCTTCTGACCACCTGCATTTCCTTAATCCTCACGCACCCCACAAAGGCAAGCTTCCTAGTCCTTGTTTGGCAGTGAGGAGCCTGAATCTCAGAGAGGTGGAGTGATTTCTCTGAGGTTGCACAGCTCTGGGGGTCTCCAAAGTTTGTTTTACGCCCTGCCTTGAAAGATAGGAGGACTGGACAGGTGGCAATGATTAAGAGGGGGCTCGCCGGCTTTCTGGCTGTGTGACCTAATGTCTCTGGGTCCTCCGTTCCTGTGAGAGGATCACCAATGCCACCACAAAAGCTGTTAGAAGGGGATGCACGAGGCCAGGTATTGAAAAGCTACCTTGCAGACTTCCCGTTGTGGCTCAGTGGAAATGAATGCAACTAGTATCCACGAGGATGAGGGTTCGAGCCCTGGCCTCGCTCAGTGGGTTAAGGATCTGGCATTGCCATGAGCTGTGGTGTAGGTCACAGTCGTGGCTGGGATCTGGTGTTGCTGCGGCTGTGGCGTAGGCCAGCAGCTGTAGTTCCGATTAGACCCCTAGCCTGGGAACTTCCACATGCCGTGGGTGCGGCCCTAAAAAGACCAAAGAAAGAAAGAAAGAAAGAAAAGCTACTTTGCCAGGGACATGGGTCCCGCTCAAAAAGAGCAAAGGCTGCTGCTGCTCTTGTTATTGTTGAAGGAGATAATAGTAACAGGCTTACTCTTGGTATAGATGCTCCAAACTCCGTGGCCGGCAGGATGAAAAGAGGTGTTCTCAATAATGCCCCAAGTGTGCAGAATGAGAACAGAGCAAAGGGTGGTGCCTGTGACTAATGCGCTCCAACTGGCTCCAGAGATTGTGATAGCATCGGAGATGGCCCTGATGCCAGGGTCTCCGTCCCTGCCCTCTGGGGCTGGGCCCCCATGTTTCCCAACCACTGGCCCCACCCAGACTCGGAGAGGCGGGTGAGGCACCAGTCCAGGATCATGGCCAGAATCAGCCCAGCCCTGAGCTTTGCACACAGGTGAGCTGGACTCCCCGGGTCCTGGCTCCAGCAGGTGGCTTCACATTCATTCATTCATTCATTCATTCATTCATTCATTTGCTCAACAATCATTCCTTTGGTACCTACCACGTGTTCAAGAACATTACCAGTGCCTGAAAACAAAGTCCCTGCCTTCGTGGGGTATCCAGTCAGGGTTTGGGGTCTATTCTGTGCCTCGATTTCCTCTGTGAAACAGAGGCCCTGTCTCCAACTGTCTCAGTGACGATTAGAGGACCAATACCACGGGGCCAGGGAGTTTTGCTATTTTGTGCACTGCTGCAAATTCCCAGTATCTTGAACGGTGCCTGGCACAGAGCAGGGGCTCAGAAAATTTTCGTAGAGAATAATGTTTGCAAACAATACATGTCAATAATGCACACATGTGCCCGGCACGTGTGCTGTATGGCTGTCTACACGGAGTGATTATTATCCTAGGAGGCTCTGCTTTTTTGATCACTGGTACCCAGCAGGGTGTTTAGTAAGTGGATGTGGTTGGACTCCTTATGGCTGGAAGGAGGGAAGAAGGGAAGGGAGGAGGAGGAAGGGAGGGAGAGAGTGAGGCAGACTGACCTGAGCTGACCCCTCACCTCAGCCCCCCTCCTTTTTTTTTTGTCTTTTTAGGGCCACGCTCGCGGCATATGGAGGTTCCCAGGCAAGGAGTTGAATCAGAGCTGTTGCCGCTGGCATTCGCCACAACCACAGCAATACCAGATCCAAGCCACAGCTCACGGGAACGCCAGATTCTTAACCTGCTGAGCAAGGCCAGGGATCAAACCCGCAACCTCATGGATCGGGTTTGTTAACCGCTGAGCCACGACAGGAACTCCTCGGCCTTTCTCATTTACCCCCAAGCACCCTGGGCTAAAACCACATCTCCCACCCCCCACCCTCTACCCGCCAACAAAGCTCCTCTCTCCCAAAGCACTGCTTCACTTAAGGATTCCACTGATTCATTCTTTTTTTTTCTGTCTTTTTTTTTTTTTTGCCTTTTATAGGGCCGCACCTGCGGCATATGGAGGTTCCCAGGCAAGGGGTCCAATCGGAGCTGTAACCACGGGCCGACACCACAACCACAGCAATGCAGGATCTGAGCTGTGTTTGCGACCTACACCACAGCTCACGGCAACGCTGGATCCTTAACCCACTGAGCGATGCCAGGGATGGAACCCACAACTTCGTGGTTCCTAGTCAGATTCGTTAACCACTGAGTCACGACGGGAACTCCACATTGATTCATTCTTTTCTCCTTTATTGTCTCTGCCCCACCAGACTGTGACTTCTATGAGGATAGGAAACACCAGTTTTACCCTCACTCCTCAATGCCTATCATGCTGGGTACCCAGTAGGCATTCAAGAAAAATTTGTTGTATCAAATTAAGAAACAGGGTGGGAGGGATAAATTAGGAATTTGGGATTAACAGATACACAGTACTGAATAAAAAACATATAAATAACAAAGACCTACTGTATAACACAGGGAACTCTACTCAATATCTTGTAATAATCTATAATGAAAAAGAATGAATATATATAGATACAGATACAGATATAGCTTTGCTGCTCACCTGAAACTAATACAACATTGTAAACCAATCACAATAAAAAACTGAAAAAAACCCAAACAAGCACACAAGGTCAAACCTCTCCTTGCTCTTTCTCCCCACTGCCAAAGCTCAAGCTCCCACCACCCACCCTTGGCCCTGCCACCTGCTGAGGACCCCCATCTGTATCCATTCCACATGTGCACATAAATGCTGGGTTGGGGACAAGGAGTCAGTGCGCCAGCCGTAGTCTCTCTCCTCACGTGGGACTGACTTGCACGAACTAAGATGCACACAATTAACTGTTAAACACTCAGTAACTGAGTGGCCTCATAGCGCTGTGGGAAAGTGTGAGAGACTCTGGGACTAGGTGGCCAGGATTTAACTCTGGTACTCCCAGCATTCACAATTTTTATGTGCTTGCAGTTTACATGCTGTGCAACTCCAGGAAGGAAATACACTCTCTCTGAGCACTTTTCCCCCTTCTGTAAAATGCAGAGACTAAGAATTGTTATGAGGATTACAGTAAGTGCTATTTGTTAAATAAAATTAATGTTAACACTTTCTTACCTCTGCGTTATATTTACTTTGTTTTCCCCCTTTTCTTTTTAGGGCTGCATCTGTGGCATATGAAAATTCCTGGGCTAGGAGTTCCCATCGTGGCTCAGCGGAAACAAATCCGACTAGGAACCATGAGGTTGTGGGTTCGATCCCTGGCCTCGCTCAGTGGGTTAAGGATCCAGTGTTGCCGTGAGCTGTGGTGTAGGTTGCAGATGCGGCTCGGATCCCACATTGCTGTGGCTCTGGCTTAGGCGGGTGGCTACAGCTCCAATTAGACCCCTAGCCTCCACATGCCGCAGGTGTGGCCCTAAAAGGACAAAAGACAAAAAAAAAAGAAAAAGAAAATTCCCTGGCTAGGGGTCAAACTGGAGGGGCAGCTGCAGGCCTATGCCACAGCCCTGTCAGCAATGGATCTGGGCCACAACTGCCACCTACACTGCCTCTTGAAGCAACGCCAGATTCTTAACCTGCTGATCAAGGCCAGGCATCAAACCCAGCCTTAACGGGTCCTAGTTGGAATTGTTAACTGCTGAGCCACAAAGGGAACTCCTATATTTACCTCTAATAATAATAATAACAGGAGTTCCCTTCGTGGCTCAGTGGTTAACGAATCTAAGAACCATGAGGTTGCAGGTTCGATCCCCGGCCTTGCTCAGTGGGTTAAGGATCTGGTGTTGCCGTGAGCTATGGTGTAGGTTGCAGACGCGGCTCGGATCCCACATTGCCGTGGCTGTTGGCGAAGGCCGGCAGCTACAGCTCCTGTTAGACCCCTAGCCTGGGAACCTCCATATGCCGCGGGTGCGGCTCTACATAAAAAGGCAAAAAGACAAAAAAAAAATAATAATAATAATAACAGCTTCAATTTATTCAGCGCTTAGGATGTGCCAGGAGCAGTGAGTTTTTTTAAATATCTCTATTGTAAAAATTGAGATATGATTCACATACCATGAGATTCCCTCTTTTAAAGTATACAAGTCATTGGGTCTTAATCTACTCAAAGACTGTGCAACCAGCACTGCTAATTCCAGAACATTTTCATCACCCAAAAGGAAACCCCATACCCACCAGCAGTCACTCTCCCCTCCCTTTCCCCAGCCCCTGGCAATCACGAATCCATTCTCTGCTGTCTCTACGGATTTGCCTGTCCTGGACATTTCATATCAACAGAATCAGACACTATGTGGTCTGGCCTCTCTCACTGAGCATGATGTTTTCAAAGTCCATCCACACTGTAGCACGTGTCAGTGCTTTACTCCTTTTTTCTTCTTCTCTTTTTGGACACCCTGCAGCATATGGAGCTCCCGGGCCAGGGATCAAATCTGAGTCAAAGTCATGACCTAAGCCAAAGCTTCGGCAACACTGGATCCTTAACCCACTGTGGTGGGCTGGAGATCAAACCTGTGACCCAGCGTTCCCAAGACACTGCCAATCCCATTACACCACAGTGGGAACTCCTTTATTTTTTTTCTTACTTTTGGTTTTTAGGGCCACACCTGCAGCACATGGAGGTTCCCAGGCTAGGGGTCCAATTGGAGCTGTAACTGCAGGCCTACACCACAGTCACAGCAACAAAGGACCTGAGCTGCTTCTGTGACATACACCACAGCTCACAGCAACGCTGGATCCTTAACCCACTGAGTGAGGCCAGGGCTCAAACCGCATCCTCACGGATCCTAGTAGGGTTTGTTAACCACTGAGCCACGAGGGAACTCTCTACGCTTTTTTATTGCTAAATAATACTCCACTGTATGGATGGACCACATTGAATTTATCCATTGATGGATATTTGGGATGTCAGAAGCTGTTCCATCCTCTCCATGGTCCCGTGAGTTGAGCTTTACTAGCACCCGCATCTGCCCCCTCTGTGCACAGGTACTCAGTAAACATCTGCTGAACAAAAGGAATGAATGAATGTTTTCTTCCCTAGCATGAACCACCCTCCGTCACCCTATACCCTTGACTCTTGTTTATTGTCTGTCTCCTCCATCGCCCAGGACATCAACCGCAAGAGAGCAGTGTTTTTGTCTGCTTTTGTCACTGCTGTGTCCCCAGAGCTGGGACAATGCCTGGCTCCATCAATTCCAGATGAATGAAGAGGGGCATGAAGGGGTCCTTTGAAGTAGATCTCAGAGTCAGTCCCAGGAGGCCAGCAGCGGGGAGCGGGGTGGGAAGCAGCGATGCCTGCTTTTCCAAATGGGAAAAGAAGTCCAGAGGGACCTACTGAGTCTGGGCCTGGGATGTGTCATGGGCACGATCCCCAGTTTCATGCGTGTGATTAGCCAGTTAATGGCATCTGTCCTCCCTGAGGGCAGGGACCATGCCCTCCTAGCTTTCTGTGGGAACTGGCATACCAGAAGCGCCCCATAATTCATCACTGTTCCTGTGCATATTGAGGAGAAGAAAGGCAGAAGAGGGAGGTGCAATTTAGAGCTCAGGGGACCTGCCCATCATAGCCAGGTGCTCAGAGAGGGGCACACCTCCCACCTGGGTCACACAGCATTCAGGGAAGAGAGGGACTGCAATTATTAGCACACTGCCAAGGCCGAGAAGAGTTGGGGGAGCCACTGGAGGCACGCCCTCTCGCTCTCATCTCCTGGTCTCTTCAAAACCCGCCCTCCAGACTCCCCCGCTGCTCCCCCCACCCCCGCCCACGCCTTTCCTATGCAGTTCCCAGTGCCGGGTGTGCAGGCCTTTGTTCCAGATCTGAGCACCTGAGAGGGAGCTTTCTAGGGAGGAGGGGATGTGGAGCTTCTGAAACTTTGGGAGGATCCCGGGCAAGAAATTCAGCAGCACAACTGCCTCTGAGGGCCGGGGACCCTTGAAACTTCTCCCTTTGCTACTTGAAATGCTCCGAAGTTGTCAGCGGCCCAGAAGGAGGCCACACCTGGAGGCCACCAGGCCAAAGCAAACAGGTGCCAAACTGGAGCAGCCCACACCTTGACTTCTCCCCCTGCCCCACCCGACCAAGCCCCTCCCACACCCCTGACCTCTGTTCCTGTTGGAGAGCCCTTCCCTGGCTCCGCGCCAGGCTGTAAAAGGCAACCAGGTGCCCTGGCCACCCCCACATTATCGACTCCTCCCGTGCTCCGAAGTCAGCCATGGCTCCCCAGTGCCCTCACAATGGCGCACACACTTCTTGTGCCTGGCACTCCTGATTTGGCCCCTGGAAACCTCACCAGCCCTTTTTCTCACCTCTGTCCCTCCCCCTCAGGCAGGCAGCTGGGGAGCTGGCTTCAAGCTACCAGTTTTTCTCTCTTACCTCCAGATGCTTGCATATACTGTCTCCATTGCCCCATATACCTTAGTGAACATTTATTCATTTTTCAAGCATTGGGGTTCCCTCTCTATTCAACAAGCAGAGGCCAGGAGTTCCTGCTGTGGCTCAGGAGTTATGAACCTAACTTGTATCCATGAGGATGCAGATTAAATCCCTAGCCTCACTCAGCGGCTTAAGGATCCAGTGTTGCCGTGAGCTATGGTGTAGGTTGCAGATGTGGCTTGGATCCTGAGTAGCTGTGGCTGTGGTGTAGGCCGGCAGCTGCAGATCTGATTCACCCCCTAGCCTAGGAACCTCCATATGATGCAGGTGCAGCCCTAAAAAGCAAAAGACAAAAAAACGCAAAACAAACAAACAAAAAAAAACAAGCAGTGGCCTCACACCCCATCCCATGGCTTCCCACCTTCCACTTCTGGCCTCGTTTCTCCCTTTGACATGAGCTAACCATGGGAGAGTCCACTTCTAATTCTGAACCACCCTCGTCCACAGCCTGGGGGTACTGAGCCTCGCTGGGACCCCAGGATCACCCAGAGGAGGTTGGTTTATAGCATTTTTGTTGAATGAATGAGTCCATCAATGAATACAGGATGAATTTCAAACATTTCAGGGAGTTTCCTGGTAGTCTAGAGGTTAGGATTTGGTGCTTTCACCACTGTGGGGCCCAGGTTCAATCCTTGGTCTGAGAACTGAGATCATTCTCACACCAAGCTGTGGCACTTTGTAGCCACAAATAAGTAAATAAGAAATTCAAACACTCAAACTCAGCATTCAAAACTTCATCTTTAATCTCGCTCCATATTTTAGCCACAGACACATACTTTCCAAAACTGGCTGTCCCTCTTTTACTTCCAGGAACTGGCGCATTCTTTTCTTTTCTTCTGCTTCCTCTCCCAGACTTCTACCCAACTTGCTAAGCTCCTATTCATCCTTCAAAACCCAACTCCTAAGTACCCTCCTTTACAAAGCCTCCCAACACGTAAGCCGAGTCCTCTAATGCTTCCTTCTTTTCTACCCTGGCCATGTAGGGCTGAGCTCTGCCTCCCTCAACTCCACGCCTCAGAGTTTTGTAAGCAGATCAGCTAGAAAGCAAAAGATTCTTCAGAGTGCACTGTTTTCCAATTATGAGTCATGACTCCTAGGCGAATCACAATAAAATCCATGTTATCAGGTTAAAATTTTTTTTCTGTTACATTTCATATTTCATTTACATACCTAGATCAAAAGCATGCTTTTATTTTATTTGTATTTTACTTTTTCTGCTTTCTGCTTTTTAGGGCCACACCCGTGGCATATGGAGGTTCCCAGGCTAGGGGTCCAATCGGAGCTACTGCTACTGGCCTACGCCACAGCTACAGCAATGTAGGATCCGAGCCGCGTCTGACCTACACCACAGCAACGCAGGATCCTTAACCCACTGAGCAAGGCCAGGGATCGAACCTGCAACTTATTGGTTCCTAGTCGGATTTGTTTCCGCTGAGCCACGACAGGAACTCCCTTATGGCCTATGGAGGTTCCCAGGCTAGGGGTCCTATCAGAGTTATAGCCGCTAGCCTATGCCACAGCCACAGGAACACTGGATCCGAGCTGAGTCTGCAACCTAAACAACAGTTCACGGCAACGCTGGATCCTTAACCCACTGAGCAAGGCTAGGGCTCAAACCTGCGTCCTCAAGGATACTAGTCAGACTCGCTACCACTGAGCCATGACAGGAACTCCAAATAGCTGCATAGTATTTTGACATGTATTCAGCCCTACATAGATTGGTGAAAACGTTTGGCTTCTTTTCTATTTTTGCATTTATTTATTGCAGTAGCAAACGTCTCAGAGATGACTTTATACACAAACCTTGTCAGCTACAGGGATTATCTCTGTGGTGAAAGTTCCTAGAAGTAGGAAATCAAGGTGAAGGTTATTTGTAAATTGATGTCTTGACACAAGGTGTCAACTTGCTCGCAGGAAGATGCAAAATGTGAGTGTGCTACATTAATTTACAAAAATTGACTCATTTTTCATTCCTGATTTGAGAGACTAAAAAGAAAAACAAATCTTATTGTTTTCTATTATTTTTTTAAAATATCGATCAGTGGCTGGCAGACTATAGCCCCCAGAGCCAAATCTATCCCACTGTCTTTTTTTTTTTTTTTTGTCCTGCACCCACAGCATGTGGAAGTTCCCCAGCCAGGGATCAAACCCACAGATCCAAGCTGCTGCACTGACAACTCCAGTTCCTTAACACACTGTCCACTGTCTTATTTTGTGCGGTCCATATGCTAAGAATGATGTTTTACTTTTTTTTTTTCTTTTTAGCGCTGCACCTGCAATACGTTTAAGTTTCCAGAGCTGCAGCTGCTGACCTACACCACCGCTCACAGCAACGCGGGATCCGAGCCGCGTCTGCAACCTAATACCACAGCTCACAGCAACGCGGGATCCTTAACACACTGAGCATCGCCAGGGATCAAACCCACATCCTCATGGATACTAGCTGGGTTCTTAACACGCTGAACCACAATGAGAACACCCTACATTTTTAAAACATGGCAAAAATTAAAAGAAGAAAGGTACCTTGTCACACGTGAAAATGACATGAAATTCACATTTTGCTGTCCACAAATAAAGTTTTACTGACACTCGACCATTCTCTTCTGTTTAAATATGGTCTACGGCAGCTTTCCAGCTGCAAGGATAAAGTTGAGTCGTTTCAACAGAGACCATATGGCTCAAGACTCAAAACTATTAACTATCTGGCCTTTACAGAAAAAATCTGTCCATCCCTGAACTCTATGATTTATTAGCTATGGTGGTCGGTTGGGGATACTCAGAAGCATGTTGGGAGGAGAAAGGCTCAGGGAAAAGCCTTGATAACGTAACTCACACTCAATTCCTTATGCCCTATTTGCCAGAGCCTTTCTTTTTTGGCCACCCCACGGCACACGGAGCTCCTGGACCCGGGATCAGATCTGCGCCGCAGTTGTTACCTATGCGGCAGCTGCGGCAACACCAGATCCTTGACCCACTGTGCTGGGCCGGGGATCTAAACTGCATCCCAGTGCTCCAGAGATGCTCCTGAGCCCACTGTGCTGCAGCAGGAACTCAACCAGAGCCTCTTCGGGAGAGCAGAAGATACCCATGTGTGCTCCCACCAGGGAAAGGCAAGTACTGTCTGGTGAAACTTCTGATTCTTCTTGATAAGTATCTGGAAAGGCTGATACTGGGTTGTGATGATATAAAAACCCCCGAATGTGTGTCAAGACCAGGATAAGTTTTTAGACCTGCAGCCTTGGCAGGTATCTACAGGCTGTTCAATTTTCTGCAGGCTGAAGGAGGACAGGCTGAAGGAGGATGGGTTGGAAGGGGATTCTGCACACAAGCACATGGCTGGATCCGAAGCAGCCTAGGGGAGTGGGCTGGACAGGGAAGTTTCTGGACTGCAGGGACTGCTAGGGGATGCAGACAGGAGGGATCCAGAACCCCAAACCCTCCTCTTGGCCTCCAGGCAACAGCAGGTTCAGCCCCCTCCCATTTTACAGGAGAGGCCCCTGAGGACCAGAAAGGCTGGGTGTCTCTGATTTGGGAGAAGTGAAAGCTGGGGCAACTTCAGGGACCCGTTGAGTCTCAAACCCTTGCCTCCTAGCCCTGAAAAGCGGTAAGGTCAAAGGTAACAGAGTCAGAGCAACCCAGGTATCTTGGCCCTAGCTCCCCTGAATTCCCCACCAAAAACACTCTCCCGGTCACGCCAAGTTCAAATCCCAACTCCAAGAACCAGGGTGACCCAGGCATGTGCTTTAACCTCCCTGCCTGTTTCTTCACCTGGAAAATGTGACTAACTCTACCTTCTACACACGGCACTTAACCCCCAATTAAATGTGGTTTTTCAGGCAACACATTTAGGAGGATGCCTGGCACTCAGTAAGCGCACAGTAAATGCCATTATTCAATTATTCGCATGCCTGCAGGCTCGCCATTTACTGAGCACATATTATGTGAAGGGCAGAGAGTGAAGGTGCTGCTTCATTACCCACCATCGCAGGAGCTCCTGGAACGCAAGCACCCTGCCTGATTCACTGCGAAGTCCTCCACACCCCACATGGGAGATCACAGCTATTCTGTCTTTGGCCGTTTATATCTTTCAAGCTTTGATTAAATGCCATTGCCAGCCCAGTCAGGCAGCCAAGATTTTCTGAGCCCTTCCAATGCGGCTCCCGCAGCAGGGGTCGGGGGGAAGGGTGACCAACCATTCTGTTAGGCCTGGAACAGAAGCGCCCCCCGGGACATGGGGTGTACAGTGCCGAAACCACGACAATCACAGCAAACTGGGATGACTTGGGCACTCTGGGCTGGTGGTACATCAGAGACCAAAGCAGACACAGCCACCTCCTTCAGGAAGCCCTCCTCCATCCACCCCTCCATCACCGGCTTAGGAGCTGCCGCTGGGCTCCCTCAAGGCTGCCTGTGCGCCTCCCATTATAGCACCTACACCCTGAGCTGTGAATGCCTGGAGTCAAACCTTTGTCCTCTGCTCCAGGAGGGCCAAGACGGCTCTTCCCCTGGTCACTGCTGTGTTGCCAAAAGCTACTGCAGAAAATAAAATAAAACAAAAACTAAACAAAACAGGAATTCCCCTCATGGCACAGTGGAAACGAATCTGACTAGGAACCATGAGGTTGTGGGTTCGGGCCCTGGCCTCTCTCAGTGGGTTGGGAATCCAGTGTTGCCGCGAGCTGTGGTGTAGGTCACAGACACAGCTTGGATCTGGTGTTGCTGTGGCTGAGGCGAAGGCTGGCAGCTGTAGCTCCGATTAGACCCCTAGCCTGGGAACCTCCATATGCCATGGGTGCGGCCCTAAGAAAGACAAAAAACAAAGCAAAACAAAACAAACAAACAAAAAAACAAAACATAAAAGCTACAGCAGAGGCTCATGCCAAACAGAGAAAACCCAATTAATGAAAGCTGGCAAGCAGGCCCAGCCTAACAGGTGAGCAAGCCGAGGCTCAGAGAGGCGAACTGCTCGAGTAGGATTTCCCAGGGAGGACATGGAGGAGCTGGGGTTTGAACCCCGTCAGTGAGACGCTTGTCCTGTCAGTCCTCCCGCCCAGCCCTCACCGTATTGTAGAACTCGGCCACCAGCTCCGAGTGCTGGAAGTTGCTCTCACACCAGTCCACTTCAGAGCTCTGGTAGGCGAAGATGCTGGGCATCCTGCCGCAGCACCCGCCGTCCGCTGGCAGAGAGGAGCTCTAGTCTAGAAGCGCCGGGCCCAGCCCAGGCAGGGAGAGGACGCGGGCTGCCCCGAGGCAGGCAGGCCGAGAGGAAAAACCTGCTGGACGGCTCCCTGGTTACACCAGGACAGCCTGGCTGCGCAGTGGTGGCGGCTGCCCTGGGTGTAAGCAGAGGGGCTGGCACCATCCAGGCAGGGTGGGCGTGGGTGGGGAGGAGGCCTCCCATCCCTGCCCCCTAGAAGTGGGAGTTAGGGGACTGGTTTTTAGAACAGTACATTTTTTTCTGGCTGTGCCTGAGGCATAGAGAAGTTCCTGGGCCGGAGATCAAACCTGCACCACAGCAGTAATGCCCGGTCCTTGACCCCCCGATCCACCGACACATCCCAGAAGAGTCATTTTAAATGATCCCACTGGGACGGGTACCCCCGCCATGCCCACATTGCAGACGGGCCGACCGAGGCAGAGGGCAAAGGTACTTGCCCACAGAATGCTAGGTGGTGACACCAGCATGTGAAAACAGGCAGGGTTCAGACTCCAGGCTCTTAACCATTAGGTTTTACTACCTGGATGCTGCCAAAGCACCACGTTGCTGCTATCCAGGTCAGGGCCAACAGCTGCGCACCCGCCCCAGTGGACTCTGCTCAGTTCCCTTGAAGTTCTTGGCAACGGAACCTCCTTCAGGGCCACAATCGTTCTGTCTATGCTAAGGGAGGCTGGATTGAAGCCATTTCTATTGGGCAGACAAGACCTGATGTTTGTAGAGCGTCCCAGCTTCCACCAGGGGCCACCTTCAGAGCCCCCATGCGGGGAGGAACCCAAGGAGTTCCGGGTCTGGGGTCCCTATCCTGGAGCTTCCCAGGGCTATGGAAAGCTCTGGTTGGAGAGTCAGACAGGCCTGAGTTTGAATTCTGAGTTCCTCCCCTTGCTAAGCTGGGTAGCACTGGGCAAATGAATTGACCTCTCTGAGCCTCAGTGCTCTCACCTGTAAGATGGGAATAATAATAGGCTCTTAGGGCTACTGTGAAACTGCAACGAACTGATACTGCGCTTCCCTAGGAAGAACATTTTTGGTGATGGTGGCTCTGCATTCAGATCACTGAACTCTGGCAAACAATTCGCTCCCTTTTCTTTTCCTTTTCATCCCCCTTGCTGGCCACATGAGGCAGCTTGATGTGGGATCTCAGTTCCCAGACCAGGGATCATGCAGCAGTGAAAGTGCTGAGTCCTAACCACTAGACCACCAGGGAACTCCCTCACACTCAGTTCTTAGTAGTTCTAAGAGAGGGGCTCAGTTGATTCTAATACATGTTTACGCCTCAACACTTAATCACTTGGTTTGATAAAAAGCCCTTCAGCAGGCAACGGTATTCAGCTAGACTGTCTTGACATTGCTTACATTGTATTTATTGTAAATAAGCTTGTCTTATGGCTTGTCATAGCCACTTTCCATTCATGGCAGGGTTACAAAGTATCTTTTTAAAAATAAATTGACTGAAGCCTCAGAATTCTGGAGTTGGTTCTATAAATCAATACAGGTGAAGAAATTACATATCCACACACACACATGAATGAATGTAAAACTGCTGTTGAAATCTGAGTAAGGTCTGTGGATGATATCAATGTAAATTACCTGGTTTTGAAATGGTGTGATTACCTAAGATGCACCATTGGAGAAATCTCAGTAAAGGATGCAGAAGATCTCTCTGTACCATTTTTGCAACTTCCTGTGAGTGTATAATCATTTCAATATAAAGAGGGCTTTTTTTAAAAAAGTAATTGATTTAGGTTTTTAATTGGAGGATGAATGGATCAACAAAACGTGGTCCATCCAAAGGAATATTATTCAACTTTAAAAAGGAAGGACAGGGAGTGCCTGTCGATGCTCAGCGGAAACGAATCCGACAAGGAACCATGAGGTTGCGGTTTTGATGCCGGGTTCGATCCCTGGTCTCTCAATGGTTAGGGATCTGGCGTTGCCATGAGCTACAAGGTCGCAGATGCAGCTTGGATCTGGCATTGCTGTGGCTCTGGTCTAGGCTGGCGGCTGCAGTTCCAATTTGACCCCTAGCCTGGGAACCTCCACATGCCTCGGGTGCAGCCCCAAAACCAAAAAAAAAAAAAGGGAAGGACATACTGAAACATGCTAAAATATGGATGAACCCTGAGGACACAATGCTTAGTGAGAGAAGCCAGATACAGAGGGACAAACACTGGCTGATTCCACTCCTCTAGGAATTTGACTCCTAGAGGAGTCAAATCCGTAGAGACAGAAAATAGATGGTAGGGCCAGGGGCTGGGAGAGGCGGGTGGGTAGTCAGTGTTTCACAGGGACAGCGTTTCAGTATGGGAAGACGGAAAAGTTCTGGAGATGGATGGTAGGCATGGTTGCAAAATAATGCGAAGGTACTTAATTGCACAGAGCCATGGACTTACAAATGGTTAAGACGGTAAATTTCAAATTATGTGTATCTTACCACAGTTTTTTTTTTTTTAAGTAATTGAGTAGCTTTTTTGTCTCTCGTTCTCTCTCTCTCTTTCTTGTTTTTTTTTAGGGCTGCATCCACAGCATATGGAGGTTCCCAGGCTAGGGGTCAATTAGAGCTGTAGCTGCCAGCCTACGCCACAGCCACAGCAACGCCAGATCCTAGCCACGACTGCGACCTACACCACAGCTCATGGCAATGCCAGATCCTTAACCCACTGACAAACCCCTGTCCTCACATATACTAGTCAGGTTCCTTAATGCTGAGTCATTATGGGAACTCCCTGAATTAGGTTTTTAAAGGGGGTGTTATTTGACAAAGTGTCTTAAGAATTCAGGTGGGAGGTGGATATTGGACAAACCTGAGGGTCCTTTGTAAAGTCAAAAACTTGGGAACGGGAGTTCCCATCATGGCTCAGTGGTAACAAACCTGACTAGTATCCATGAGGACATGGGTTCAACCCCTGGCCCCATTCGGTGGGTTAAGGATCCAGCATTGCCATGAGCTATGGTGTAGGTCGCAGAAGCAGCTCACCTCCTGCATTACTGTGGCTGTGGTGTAGGCTGGCAGCTATAGGTCTAACTGAACCCTAGCCTGGGAACTCATATGTTGCAGGTGCTGTCCTAAAAAAACAAAACAAAAAACCCAAACTTGGGAACAACTGAGGTCATGCATGCTAAGGGCTCAGCCCACAGCTGGTACTGAATGAAAAGAGGCTATTAATATTCTTATCATCATCATCATTTTTATTACCATCCTCCTCATCATCTATAAGATGTCAGATGCTTCCATGCTCACGCTCTGCCAGGACACAGAGAGCCATCTTCGAGATCCTCTGGAGGGATGGGAAAGAGATGGGATGTTTAGAAGATTCCAGAGCTGGAATTAAAATCTTGACCTGTCTAGATCAGAGACAACCCAATCTGTGGCCACAGCCCTGGCCTCAAGTCCCCTCCCCAGGTGTGTTGGGAGAGCAAACACACACCACCGCTGCAACAGCCCAGGCGCTCCCCGTCCAGCTGGAAGCAGACGCCCCTCCTGTGCCTCCCTAGTCATATTTGGGCCAGGGCACAGCTGTCGGGATCTGCTCTCCTGGATCTTGATCAAAGGCTTAGCAGCTGGAAGCAAGGTGGTGACAGGTGCCTACGCCCAGCTCAGCCTGGAGAGTTTGGGAAAGCACCCTACACAAGCAAACTGGGGGAACAGGACTGTCAAACAGGTGTGTGGGTGCAGAGGCGGTGGCACCCTCCCTCTGCTGGAAGGCAAGTGTGAAGGGCCAGGGCCCGGGCCCGGGAGGAGGCCTCACAAGTCTCCACGGCTGATGTCACTGATTCGCACCAACAGTGGATTGAAAGAACACACATTTGGGGGAGAGATAAATTAGGAGTTTGGAATTAACATATATACATTACTGTAAATAAAATAAACAACAAGGACCTAATATATAGCAAAGGGAACCCTAGTCAATATCTTAAAATAATCTTTCAGGGAAAAGAATCTGAAAAAGAACATATATATATGTATACATGTATACATATATATATAACTGAATCACTTTGCTGTACACCTAACACAACATTGTAAATCTCCCATACTTCAATTAAAAAAAAGAAAGAAAGAAGAGTTCCCATCGTGGCTCAGTGGAAACAAATCTGACTGGCATCCGTGAGGATACAGGTTCCATCCTTGGCCTCACTCAGTGGGTTAAGTATCCAGCGTTGCCATGAGCTGTGGTGTAGGTTACAGACGTGGCTCGGATCCTGTGTTGCTGTGGTTGTGGTGAAGGCCGGCAGCTACAGTTCCTGTTAGACCCCTAGCCTGGGAACCTCCATATGCCACAGGTGCAGACCCTAAAAAGACAAAAAAAAAAAGGAAGAAAGACAAATATACCACATGATATCACTTATAGGCAGCATCTAAAATATGACACAAATGGGAGTTTTTGGCTGTGGCACAATGGGATCCATGGCATCTCTGGAGCACTGGGATAAAGGTTCAAACCCCAGCCCAGCACAGCGGGTTAAAGGACGCTCCACTAGCTGATACATCTCTTTAACACCTCACTAATGCTTGCTGACTTCCCTTTACAAAAAAGATGAGGTTTAAAGGCTGAGTCAGGGAAAGCAGCATGGCAGCTCCTCAAAAACTCAGAAACAGAATTACCATGTGATACAGCTATTTCACTCCTAAGTATCTCCTCAAAAGAACAGAAAGCAGAGACACTTGTTCACAGCAGACTCATGTTCACAGCAGCATCACTCACAATAGCCAAAACATGGAAGCAATCCAAATGTCCAGTGACAGATGAGTGGATACATAAAACGTGGCCTGTACAGAGTGGCATACTACTCAGCCTTAAAAAGGAAGAAGAGGAAGTTCCCTTGCGGCTCAGTGGGTTAAGGATCCAGGGGAGGGTATGGAGAGTCAGTGTTTCACGGGGCCATAGTTTCAGTCTGGGAAGATGAGAAAGTTCTGGAGACAGACAGTGAGGATGACTCTACAACAGCGTGAACGTATTTAATGCCACCAAGCTGCTAAATAGTTAAAATGATTGGTGCAGCCACTATGGAGGACAGTATGGAAGTTCCCTGAAGAACTAAAAATAGGCACTCCCTTACTCAGTGGGTTAAGGATCCAGCATTGCTGTGAGCTGTGGTATAGGTTGTAGATAAGGCTCAGATCCCACGTATCTGTGGCTGTGGTGCAGGCCGGCAGCTACAGCTCAGATTTGACCCGTAGCCTGGGAACCTCCATATGCCACGGGTACAGCCCTAAAAAGACAAAAAAAAGAACTAAAAATAGGGTTTCCATTTGATCCAACAATCCCAACCCTGGGCATATAGCTGGAGAAAACTCTAATTTGAAAAGATACATGCACCCCAATGTTCACAGTAACACAATTTACTAATAGCCAAGACATGAAAGCAACCTATGTGTCCATCAACAGAGAAATGGATAAAGAAGATGTGGTACCTATCTACAAGGGAATATTACTTGGCCATAAAAAAAGAGTGAAATAATGTCATTTGCAGCAATATGGACGGACTTAGACATTATCATACTGAGTGAAGTAAGCCAGAGAAAGACAAATACCTTATAATATCACCAATATGTGGAATCTAAAAAAAAAAGGAATATCACAAAACAGAAGGAGATTCATAAACACAGAAAACAAACTTATAGTTATCAAAGGGGAAAGGGGGGGAAGGGATAAATTAGGAGTTTGGAATTAACAGACACACACTACAACTATATATAAAATAAACAACAAGGACCTACTGTATAGTACAGGGAACCATACTCAATATCTTGTAATAATCTATAATGGAAAAGGATCTGAAAAAAAAATATATATATATATTATCCTTTCTGTAAAGGAGAATAAAGAAATGGGCAACATCTCTGGACAATGTGGAATCCTGCGTCTACCTTTTTTTTAAGACGGGAAAAATTACCGTGAGTTTATAAACTCATGGCAATAATGGAGAAGAGAGGGAACATCAGATGCTGCTAGAGAAAGCAGAGACGTGATAGAGGGATGACCTCACTTGGAATGGAACCCAGGGCATATGTGGAGACTTGGCCTTGGCTGGGAGCAGGACAGCTCCATCACAACAGCAAGCAAGAAGGCTACTGACAGCCCAGGGGCGGGGACTTGGGTAGATGTGACGGGATGCCGTGGAAGTTCTCATCTTTGGCTTTGTTTCTGCAGAAGGTAGGAGGTGAGGTCAAGAGCTGAGGATTAGGAGGAGGGGGGAGGCTGGAGGAGAGATGGAAGCGGGGACGCCACCATATGAGAGAATGGATGACTCAAAGGACTGGGGGATGTGCTAGAACTCCTGGGGAGCTGATTGGTGGTCAAGAGTCTCAAGGGAGACCAGATGGTGTGGCTGTGTGTGAGGCTGCCCAGGTGCCGATGAGGAGCAGATGGAGGCTTGGCTTTAGCCAGGTTAGGGCTGACCAGGTAAACACGATGAAGGAAGCAGATGAGGGAGTTGAGGGTATACGTCAAGGAGGGAAGCTAATGACAGACATTGGCTCTAAACTGGGTGAGGGAATAGGGGAAAGGGGGGAAGGAGCCACGGATTACAGGTTCTAACAGAGCTAAAGGATTGTTTGGATAGGAATACCAAAAGGAGTGACATGGGAAGAAAAGAAGTGTGGGTCGATGAGTGGCGTGTGTGAGAATACGGGAAGGGAGGCAGTTTTTGGAAGTGACAAGATCTAAAGTAAGACCCTGAGAGCTGGAGGCTGAAGTAGAGGGGAGGACGGGGTTATTGGGAGAGAAGAGTTGCAGGAACTGAAAGCCAGGATCAACAAGCTCAGTGATTCTCAATCAAGGGTGAGTCTGCCCCCGACCCGGCCCAGGGGACATTTGGCCACGTCTGGAGACAGTTTTAGTTGTCACAACTTGGTTGGTGGTGTGGTTTCTACTAGCACTGGGTGGGTGGAGATCAGGATGTTACTCAGCATCCTACAATGCACAGGGCAGACCCCACGAGCAAGCGACCTGCCCCAAACGGTAATAGTGCTGAGGGGGAGAAACCCTGGTCCATGAGGATCCTGGAGTCACTAAGAATTACACCCAAGGGGGAGCTCGCATGCATGTACCACCCTATGTCAATACAGATCCCAACAGGAGGAGACATACATAGCTAGTGTCTCTGGCAGGAAGTGACACTGCCTGACCACCGCAAGTAGGAGGAAGAAAGATTTCCTTGCCTGGCAACAGCTCAGCCAATGAGAGACAGAAATTAGCCAATGAAAACCCACTGTACTTCAAATTCCCAGTTTCCACCTATGGACTTTTTGTTTATAACACTCTCCCAACTCCCTCTTCTCCTCTATAAGAGAGTTTCTCTACTTTGTTTTATCAGACATTTATGTGGCTGCCCGTATTGCAGTCCCAAGTTGTAATTTTTTTTTTTGCTGCTCCTGAGTAAAGCCGTTTTGCTGGTTAAAAAAAAAAAAAATGCCCAGAAGAGTTTTCAAGAAAGGAACCAAGAGGGAAAATAGTAAAGGAAAGTGTGACCCTGAGGGCTGACAAAGAAAGCAGCAAGGACAAGTAGCAGAGAGCCTTGTTTGATGACCTGAGATTCAAAGCTGCAGAGTTTTAGGGGAGCGTAAGGATCAATGACAGGGCAAAGACACCCACCTCACCCCGAGAGGCACACGACTGTGAGGAGCTAGAAAGAAAATATCCACGATTAAAGAGTCCTCAGGGGACAGCCAGGCGTCTGTCAAGGAGGGAAGGTAGAGAAAAGGCTCTCAGAGGACACTGAGGATACCGGGAATATTGCTTTGAAAAGACCGTGATTTCCTGAGGGGACAATTACAGCGTCTCAAGATTTGAAGAGGACCGTTAAGAAATGAAAAGGCATGCCATTAACTGGAAGAAGGTACTTGGAATACATATATCCGACAAAGGGCTTATTGCCAGAACACATAAAGAACACTTAAACTGAAAATAAGAAGAAAAACAAAATGGCAAGGGTTCAGAACTGACACTTCAAAAAACAAGGCCTTGAGAGAGCCATAAGGCATGTGAAAAGATGCTCAAAAGCATTAGTCATTGGGGGAAATGAACATTAAAACCCCAGTGGGATATCACTACACTCCCACTGGAAGAACTAAGTCTATTCTATTCTGTTCAGTTCTATTCTACTCTAGTCTAGTCCACTCCATTCCATTCCATCTTCTCAGGGCTGTACCTGCAGGTTATGGAAGTTCCCAGGCTAGAGATCAAATTGGAGCTTCAGCTGTTGGCCTACACCACAGCCACAGCAACGCAGGATCGGAGCCTGTCTGTGACCTGCACCACAGCTCATGGCAATGCCAAATCCTTAACCCAATGCGAGGCCAGGGATTGAACCTGAACCCTCATGGATACAGTTAGGTTTATAACCCGCTGAGCCACAAGAGGAACTCCCAAAAACTAAGGTCTTAAAACAACAACTTGCCCATAGAAAGTGATACTGAGGATGTGAAGGAACTGGAACTCTCAGAGATGGCTGTTGGGAGTGGAAAATGGTGCAGCCACTTTGGAAAATGGTTTGGTAGTTTCTTCCCAAGTTAAGTACATACCTTCCATAACATCCAGCCATTCCACATTTGGTATTTACCCAAGAGAAGCAAAAATTTATGTTCACACCAAGTCTTATACACCAATATTCAGAGCAACTTTATTTGTAATAGCCCCAAACTGGAAACCCAAAGTTCCAAAACAGATAAACTCTGGCACATGCATACAATGGAATATTATTCAGCAATGAAAAGGAATGAATGAATCAATGAATATGCACAACAGCACCAGTGAATCTCAAAAACGTTATGCTGAATGAAAGAGGCTGGTTACAAAACACTACATACTATATGGTTCCATTTATAAGAAATCCCACTAATCTAGAGTGACAGAAAATTGGATTAATGATTGCTTGGGCATAAGGATGGGATGGGGGTTGACTGCAAAGGGACCCAGAGGAATCTTTTGGGGGTGATAGAGATATTCTCTGTATTGATTAGGATATTCGTGACACCACAAATTTGTCAAAACTCATCAAACTATATACTTAAAATGGATACATTTTATTAAGTGGACATTATACTTCAAGAGAGTTGACTTTTTGGAGTTTCCATATTGGCTGAATGGTGACAAACCTGACTGTGATGAACCCCACTAGTATCCATGAGGACACGGGTTCAATCCCTGGTTCAATCCCCCAGTGGGTTAAGGATCCAGTGTTGCCATGAGCTGTGATGTAGGTCGAGGACGTGGTTCAGATCTGGCATTGCTAGGGCTGTGACTGGCAGCTGCAGCTCCAATTTGACCCCTAGCCTGGGAACTTCCATATGCCGCAGGTGTGGCCACTAAAAAAGAGAGAGAGACAGAGCTGACTTTTTTTGGCGGGGGGGGGGGGAGGCACTGCACTCAGGGCATGTGGAAGTTCCCAGGCCAGGGATGAAACCCACACCAAGGTAGCAAATGGAGCCACAGCAGCAACAAAGCCTGATCCTTAACCCACTGAGCCACCAGGGAACTCTAACACAGCTGACATTAAAACAAGTTGGACAGGGAAGGGAGAAGGTAAAAAACAGGGGTGTACAGAGTTATGGTCTTTGGGTAATGGAGCCCTGGGCTCTTTGAGAAACTAGCAGAAATGGGTCAGGGTTCAGTGGGCTTAACTGATGGCTCCCCTGGCACTGTGAGGCAGTCAGGCCGTGATGATCTAAGGCAGCTTACCAGGAGCACATGGAGAAGTGGGGCTCCTCTCCCCCACTTAAAAACAGTGTTTTGCTTTCACTGTACTTTTAAGTCAATCCCCATCCATATCTGGTGCATGATTCCATTTTCCTGTGTATGGCAATCACTTAGCATTTCTATTTTAAAATAAATGTATTTAGGAGTTTCCATCTTTGCTCAGCAAAAACGAATCTGACCAGTATCCATGAGAATAAAGGTTAGATTCCTCCCCTTGCTCAGTGAGTTAAGGATCTGGTGTTGCTGCGAGCTGTGGAATAGGTTGCAGAAGCAGCTCAGATCCTGAGTTGCTATGGCTATGGAGTAGGCCGGCAGCTACAGGATTAAGTAGCAGGGTAATAAAAACTGAACCCAGGGAGTTCCCACTGTGGTGCAATGGATCAGCAGTGGCATCTTGGGAGCACTGCAATGCAGGTTCGATCACCGGCCCGGTGTGATGGGTTAAGGATCTGGTGTTGCTGCAGCTGCGGCTTAGGTGGCTTGGATCTGATCCCTGGCCTGGGAATTCCCTATGCCATAGGGCGGTCAAAGAGGGAAAAAAAAAAACTGAACCCAGGACCCTCTCTCCTCCACTCCACGATGCCTTAACTATTAATAATTATCACTAAATAGGAGTTCTCATTGTGGTTCAGTGGTTAACGAACCTGACTATTATCCACGAGGACGTGGGTTCTCAGTGTGTCAGGGATCAGGTGTTGCCATGAGCTGTGGTGTAGGTCACAGATGTGGCTCGGATCTGGTGTTGCTGTGGCTGTGGTGTAGGCCAGCAGCTACAGCTCTGATTTGACCCCTAGCCTGGGAACCTCCATATGCTGTGGGAGCAGCCCTAAAAAGACCAAAAAAAAAAAAAAATTATCCCTAAATAATAATTTAATACATTCCAATTCAAAAATCTGAAGCTATCTTTATTCCTATGATAAACATAAGTCATGCTCCAATTCCATCATCAGGTAAATGGACCAACAAAATGTGCTCTAGCTATTACAGTGGAATATTATTCAGCTATAGAAAGGAATGAAGTGCAGACCCATGTTACAACGTGGATGATGCTTGAAACCATCCTTGGTGAAAGGAGCCAGACACTAAACATCACAAGCTGTACAACTGCGCTTATACAAAATATCCAGAAAAGATAAAGCCCTAGGGACAGAAAGCACACTGGCAGGTGCCGGGGCTGGGGAGAAGGGGGATGGAGAGTGACTGCTAATGGGTATAGGGCTTCTTCTAGGGTTGATGAAAATATATTAAAACTACAATAGCCAAGACATGGAAACAACCCAAATGTCCATCGACAGATGACTGGATTAGGAAGATGTGGTATATATACACGATGGAATACTATTCAGCCATAAAAAAGGATAAAATAATGTCATTTGCAGCAACATGGATGGAATTAGAGACCCTCATACTGAGTGAAGCAAGTCAGGAGAAAGACAGATGTCATACGAAATCTCTTATAACTGGAGAATAAAACACTACACAAATGAACATCTCAACAGAAAAGAAAATCACGAACTTGAGGAACAGACTTGTGGTTGCCAAGGGGGCGGGGGAGGGGTGGGGGAGGGGTGGGAGGGAGTGGGGATAACTACTGCTTTAATGATGGAATAGAAGGAGCTCCAACTGTAATGCACGGGGAACTATATCTAATTACATGTGACAAATCCATATATGTACATGTAATCGGGTCACCACATGGTGCAGTTGGAAAATCTGACAGAAATCTGTAAACCAGCTATAATGCAAAAATAAAAAAATAAAAAAATAAAAAATATATTAAAACTAGAAAGAGGTGGTACAATTTTGTGAATATACTATATGCCACTGAACTGTACTCGTCAAAATGTTAATCTTATGTGAATTTCACCTCAATTTTTATTTTTTATTTTTTGTTTTTTAATTTTATGGCTGCACCCGTGGCATATGGAAGCTCCTAAACCAGGGACTGAATCCAAGCCACAGCTACCACCTGCACTGCAGCTGTGCCTACACTGGCTCCTTTAACCCACTGCACCGGGCCAGGCATCAAACCCACATCTCTGCAGCAACCCAAGCCACTGCAGTCAAATTCTTAACCCACTGTGTCGTGGCAGGAACTCCCCAACTCAATTTTTAAAAAAGCACAACATGGTGGAATTCCCTGGGGGCTCATCGAGTTAAGGATCCGGTGTTGTGCGGCAGACTTACGTCGCTGCTGTGGCTGGGGTTCAATCCCTGGCCTAGAAACGTCCACATGCCATGGGTGTGACCAAAAAAATCCCCCAAAAAACAAACAAAACTACTACATTCTTATGACATGACCCACAAAAGAATAAAAAGAAGAAAGTAAGTATTACCCATCCCCCTCCACTCACACTCTTAGCATCTAGGCGTGTGTAGTCCCATCCACACATATATTTGCCACGATGAGATGGGGGTGTTGCCATTGTATTATTACCTGTTTGTTTTCTCCCTCACAAATTACATCAAGCAGATCATCTTGGGATGTTCACTGAGAAAGGACATGGAGGAACTTTCTAGATCTTGAACAGGGTAACCAGTTACATGGGTGTACAGTTGGGTTAAAAAAATACACAGGGCTTTACAGGTAAGATGGATACACTTTAGGGGGGAAGGGATGACTTAGGAGGAGGAGAATAGCATACACACTACTGTATAAAATAGATAATTAACAAGAACCTACTGTATAGCAAGGGAAATCTACTCAATAGTTTGTAATAAGCTTTACGGGAAAAAACAATGGACATATGTCTACGTCTGATTCACTTTGCTATATACCTGAAACTAATACAACATTGTAAGTCAACTAAACTCCAATTTAAAAAGAGAGAGAGAGATGGGTACACTTTCCAGAGAGTATGTTCTACTCCAATAATTTTTTAGAATTACACACATGGGACTATTTCCATGTCAATAAAAATGAATGCACAGGAATTCCTGTCCTGGCTCAGTGGAAAGAATCTGACTAGCATCAGGAGGACACAGGTTCCATCTCTGGCCTTGCTCAGTGGGTTACGGATCCAGCGTTGCCGTGAGCTGTGGTGTAGGTCTCAGACGCGGCTCAGATCTGGCATTGCTGTGGCTGTGGTGTAGGCCGGTGGCTTCAGCTCCAATTCTACCCCTAGCCTGGGAACCTCCACATGGGTGTGGCCCTAAAACGCCACAAAAAAAAAAAAAATGGACATCACTTTTCTCACTCACACCCCACTTAATTACCCCTCCCCTGCACAATGGCTCCCCAAAGAATTTGAAGCTTCCGAAACTGCTGGCCAATCTCAGCAGCTTGTGCCCCTGCCGGATTCATTCTTTTGCCTGATCTGTTCTCTTCCTCCGACCTGTGACGGCCCCCACCCCCAAACCTGGCTCCCTCCGCTCACTCCATCCCCGGTTCCTGGGGCAGCCTGGGGAGGAACGATCCTATACTCCCCGAGTGCCAGAATTACAGAACCATAGGCTTCCTGGAAATTTTCACTTGGATACCACAGGCTGCCCTAACTCATCAGAGCCTAATCCGGAGGTTCTCTGACCCTGGGCAATGTCTGGAGATCGTCTTAGTTGACCTGATTGGGGAACGCTACTGACACCTAGTGTTTGGAGGCCAGGGATGTTACTGCACATTCTACAATGCACAGGATAAGCCCCTCACCACAAAGAACTCAACCCCAAGTGTCAGTAGTGCCAAGGCTGAGAGACGCTGCCCTAAACTAACTCATCACCTTCCCCTGAAACCCATCCCTATCTCAGTAAAGAGCATCTCCATGCACCCAATCGTTCCAGCCAGAAAGATCTGAACCTTCCCGCCTCCCCTACCATAATCAATCCAGTCCTGAATTAATCAGGTAATACCAGCTGCTACAGCAAAAACCAAAATGCTGAATGACTCAGATGTGATGCAAGTATACTGCTCTAAAATTTAAAAAATGTGTGTTCCTCCTTGCTGTATAGCAAACACAACACTGTAAATCAACTATACTTTAATTTAAAATAAACCCTATAATTTTTGTACACCTATAATTGAAATAAACTTCATTAAGTTAAAAAAAAAGAACATCTCACTGGTTTTCCTAATGAGAGCAAAAGGAAATAAGAATTACTTGGCGTCAGGGCTATTTTAAAGGACTTTGTTTATAAACATTTCAAAACCTCACAGTATTTTTTACTTTAAAAATTAAACTAATATAATATATTAAAAATAAATAAAATAAACCCTATAAAGCAAAAAAAAATATGTGTTCCTACAAATGAATTTATCTATGAAACAGAAACAGACTCACAGACACAGGAATAGACTTGTGGTTGCCAAGAGCAAAGGGATGTGGTAGACGGATGGATTGGGAGTTTGGGGTTTGCAGAGGCAAATTACTCTTTTTTTTTCTTTTTCCTCTTTTTAGGGCTGCACCTGAGGCATATGGAGGTTCCCAGGCTAGGGGTCCAATCAGAGCTGTAGCCGGCCTACACCAACAGCCACAGCAACTCAGGATCTGAGCCACATCTGCGACCTACACCACAGCTCATGGCAACGCCAGATCCTTAACCCACTGAGAGAGGCCAAGGGGTCAAACCAGTGTCCTCATTTCTACTCATCGGATTTGTTTCCACTGTGCCACCACGGGAATTCCCCAAACTATTCTCTGTAGAATGGATAAACAACGAGGTCCTACTGTAGAGCACAGGGAACTCTACGCAATATCCTATAACAAACCTAATGGAAAAAAAATCTGAAAAAGAATATATATATATATATATGTATGTATAACTGAAATTATGGTCATTAATCCTGCACAGCAGAAATTAACACCACATTGTAAATCAACTATACCCCCAATAAAACAAATTTAAAACAAAAACAAGGAAGCATGCAATTTCATATGTAATGGGTTTGTCTAAAATTAAATAAATGCAGAATTTTTTTTTGTCTTTTTGCCCATGGCATATGGAGGTTCCCAGGCTAGGGGTCTAACAGGAGCTGTAGCTGCCGGCCTTCGCCACAGCCACAGCAACGCGGGATCCGAGCCGCGTCTGCAACCTACACCACAGCTCACGGCAATGCCGGATCCTTAATCCACTGAGTGAGGCCAAGGATCGAACCCACAACCTCATGGTTCCTAGTCGGATTCGTTAACCACTGAGCAACGACGGGAACTCCAAAATGCACAATTTTGATGGGGAAAAAAAAACATGTTCCTGATTTGGTGGATGGTGCCCTTTCCAGGCTCCTTCTGTGGTTCTACCGTTTTATCAGGCCACTTTATCTTGCTGAAGCTGCAAGGGAGCTGGTAGAAGGGAAAGAGTAGGGAAAAGACAACCTGCTTCTCAAACTCCTTGGCTGGGAAGGGTCACAGATCATTTCCTTGCAGGATCAACTGGCGAACTCATCGCATGGGTCCTCAGATGCAAGAAGTGCTGGGAAATGTAGTCCCAGGACGGAAGGGTGCAGCGACCACCCTCCAAGGGGACCTCCAAGGATGCTCACCTCTTGTATTCATCCCTTGGCATAGTCACCTGGCCCACACTGAATCGTGGTCAGCCCATGTGACCACTAGAATACTGTGGAAGTCATAATGTGTGACTTCCAAAGCCGGGTTGTGTCAGTTCTTACAGCTCCCACTGTGCTCTGTTTGATCACTTGCTCTGGGGGGAAGCCAGCTGCCATGTTGGGAGGACACTCAATTAGTCATGAGGTCTACCTGACAAGGAACTGAAGCCTCCTGATGACAGCTAGCCTCCTGCCTTGTCCAGCATCCGACTTGCTAGCCATGTCAGTGAGCCATCTTGGAAGTGGATCCTTCAGCTCCACTTGAGCCTTCACACAGGACAACAGACAGCCCTTGCTGATATTCTGACCCCAACTTCAGGAAAATGCCCAAGTCAGAACACCTTGCTAAGCTGCCCCTAGGCTCCTGACTCAGAGAAACTATGAGATAACGTTTATTCTTTTTTTTTTCTTTTTGTCTTTTTGCCTTTTCCTAGAGCCGCACTCACGACATATGGAGGTTCCCAAGCTAGGGGTCTAAAAGGAGCTGTAGCCACCGGCCTTCGCCACAGCCACAGCAACGTGGGATCCAAGCCACATCTGCAATCTACACCACAGCTCACGGCAACGCTGGATCCTTAACCCACTGAGCAAGGCCAGGGATTGAACCCGCAACCTCATGGTTCCTAGTCAGATTCATTAACCACTGAGCCACGAAGGAAACTCATTTTTTATTTCTTATTGAGGTATAGCTGATTTACAATGTCGTATTAATTTCTTCTAACAGCAAAGTTATTCATTTATACATATATATATATACACATTCTCCTTTGTAAATACTCTTTTCCACTATGGTTTATCATAGGACATTGAACATAGTTCTCCATGTACACAGTAGGATTTTATTGTTTATCCCCTCTGTGTATAATAGCTTACACATGCTAACCCCAACCTCCCACTCCACCCGGCCCCAATCCCTGCCCCCTTAACAACCACAAGTCTGTTTTCCTTGTCCCTGAATCTGTTTGTTTTGTATATAGGTTCATTTATGTCGTATTTTAGATTCCACATATAATTGATATGTAGTATTTGTCTTTCTCTCCCTGACTTACTTCTCTTAATATGAGAACCTCTGGGTCCATCCATGTTGCTGCAAATGTCATTACTTCATTCTTTTTCATGGCTGAGTAGTATCTCATTGTATACATGTATTACATCTTCTTATTTTTCTTTCTTTCTTTTTAGGGCCATTACCTGTGGCATATGGAAGTTTCTGGGCTAGGGATTCATTCAGAGCTATAGCTGGTGGCCTACAGCACAGCCATAGCAACGAGAGAACTGAGCCATGTCCACCACCCACACCGCAGCTCACCGCAATGCCGGATCCTTAACCCGCTGAGCAGGGCCAGGGATGGGAACCGGCATCCTCATGGATGCTAGTCGGGTTCACTACTGCTGAACACAGTGGAACTCCCTGTACTGCATCTTCTTAAACCATTCATCTGTTGATGGACATTTAGATCGTTTCCATGTCTTGGCTATTGTGAATACTGCTGCAGTGAACACTGTCTTTTAGATTTTTGTGGGGCTTGGGGGTTTTCGAGTTTTTTTTTTTTTTTCCTCCTTGACTTTTCAATATTCAGTTATTTCTTTTGGGATTGGAGACTTTATTCCTTGGGGCAATGTCCATCATGGTGGCTGTGACTAGCCAAACTGTCCCTAATGCTCAGCCTCTGGAAACTTCTATTTTTTCCAAGGTGGATATTCCAGACTGACATCCATACTGGGAAACCTCCAGTGTCTAAAAAAAAAATCCTCTTTGGGGGTAAGACTTTTTTTATTTTATTTTTTGCCACACTCATGCAGGCAGAAATTCACAGGCCAGGGATCAAACCCATGCTACAGCAGTGACCCAAGCTACAGCAGAGACAATGCTGGATCCTTTGGTCTTTTTGAGGCTGCCCCCGAGGCATATGGAGGTTCCCAGGCTAGGGGTCGAATCGGAGCTACAGCTGCCAGCCTACACCACAGCCACAACAACACAGGATCCAAGCCGAGTCTTTGACCTACACTACAACTCACAGCAGTGCTGGATCCTTAACCCACTGAGAGAGGCCAAGGATCGAAACTTTGTCCTCATGGATGTTAGTCAGGTTCGTAACTGCTGAGCCACAACAGGAACTCCTCAATGCTGGATCCTTAACTTGCTTAGCCACCAGTGAACTCCCAATTTCTGTTGCTTTCCACCAACCTAGTGGACACAACTGCCTTCATCATTGCCTCACATCTATGTCCTGCTCGATCACCCCACTCTCCACCCATGAGCCATTCTTTCACTGATTCAGTAAATGTTTACGGGAGTAACTACTGTGTGCTGAACACCCTTCTAGGAGCTGAAAAAGGTAGAGAAATGCCTTGCTCTGCTGAGCTTATGGTTCGGCAGGAAAGACAGACAAAATAAGATGTAAATGGGAGTTCTTTTAACTCAGTAAACGGCCCAGTGGTTAAGGATCTGGTGTCACTGCTTGGCTCAGGTCACTGTTGTGGCCTAGGTTCAATCCCTGGCCTGGGAACTTTTGTATGTTGCCAGCGTAGCCAAAAAAATAAATAAAATTCAAAATTAAAGAAGTAAGCAGTAGGAGTGCCCTTTGTGGCTCTGCACTTAACGAACCTAACTAGGATCCACGAGGATGTGGGTTCAATCCCTGGTCTCGCTCACTGGGTTAAGAATCCGGTGTTGTTGTGAGCTATGGTGTAGGCCAGTGGCACAGCTCCGATTCAACCTCTAGCCTGGAAACCTCTATATGCCATGAGTGCAGCCCTAAAAAGCAAAAAAAAAAAAAAAAAGGCGGTCAATGTAGCCTATGGGAGCACTTCTCAAATTTCAGTGTGCCTGTGGATGGATGGCCTGGGGATCTGGTTCAAATGCAAGTTCTGACTCAGTAGGTCTAGAGTGGAGCCTAACAGCTGGCCTCCTCCTCCTCCCCCTCCCCCTCCCCTCCTCCTCCTCCTCCTCCTTCTTTCTTCTTCTTCTCCTTCTCCTTCTTTCTTCTTCTTCTCCTTCTCCTTCTCCTTCTTCT
>PVHT021183507.1:4346674-4475889 GCA_004024745.2 Catagonus wagneri
TCCTCCTCCTCCTCCTTCTTTCTTCTTCTTCTCCTTCTCCTTCTTTCTTCTTCTTCTCCTTCTCCTTCTCCTTCTTCTCCTTCTCCTTCTTCTCCTTCTCCTTCTCCTTCTTCTCCTTCTCCTTCTTCTTCTCTTTTCCGGCTGT
Source organism: Catagonus wagneri (assembly GCA_004024745.2). Lineage (NCBI taxonomy): Eukaryota > Metazoa > Chordata > Mammalia > Artiodactyla > Tayassuidae > Catagonus > Catagonus wagneri. Next base: position 4,346,820 of record PVHT021183507.1, read on the forward strand.
CCTGTGGCATATGGAGTTCCTGGGGATCTGAGCCACAATTTTGACCTACTTTAACACACTGTGCCAGGTCAGGGACTGAACCCAGGTGGTGCTGCTGGTGTGTGAAGCACATCTGAGTAGGGAGGGACTAGGCTACCAAGTCCTACAAAGAAAAGTAAAGCAGAGGAAAGGGGTACCGTGCTCTGGCACATTAGGGTGGGGCTTGTGGCCTTTAATTGGGGAGTCAGAAGGGGACAATGAGTATGGATTTGATGTGAGGTGAGGAGGGTGCCATGGGAAGGGCATTCCAGGCAGAGCCACCAGCCTGAGGCTGGTGTGCGTCTTATTAGTGAGAGGATTAGCAAGGAGGCCAGTGTGGCTGCAGTGAAGTGAGCGAGGGAGACAGAGTGAGGAGGTGAGCTGTGGGGCGGGAGGGGGCATCTATTAGACTGTGTAGTGCAACATGGACTGTTTTCAGGACTTGGAGTTGAGCCATACATAGTAGGGTTCTAATAAAGACATTACTCATTTAACTTTTATTATTATTATTATTATTATTATTATTGTTATTATTATTATTATTTTGGCATGGAGAAGTTCCCCGAGCCACAGCAGTGACAAAGCTGAATCCTTAACCGCTAGGCCACCAAGGAACACTCGTTTAAGTTTTAAAAGGATTCCTCTGGTCTCTACAGGGGAGAACAGTTGGCAAGGAAGCAGGAGTGGAAGCTGAGAAAAATGGGAGGAGGTAACCGCATTGTCCAGGTAAGACAGGATGATGGACTGGGTCAGGGAGGCAGCATGGACTGGGGAGAACGGGCTGAGTTCTGCGCAAAGTTGGAAGGTGAGCCAGCTGGATTTGCCAACAAATTTGGGGACAGAAATCAAAGATGACTATGTTGTGGTGCAGTGGAAACAAAGTTGACTAGTATCCACGAGGACAGGCATTCGACCCCTGGCCTTGCTTAGTGGGTCAGGGGTCTGACATTGCCATAAGCTGTGGTGAAGGTCACAGATGCAGCTCAGATCTGGCATTGTTGTGGCTGTGGTGTAGGCTGGAAGCTGCAGATCCAATTCAACCCCTAGCCTGGTAGTCTGGGAACTTTCATATGCTGCAGATATGGCCCTAAAAATAAAAAAAATTAAAAATTAAAAAAAGATTACTACTGGTTTTTGGGTTTTTTGGCTGTGCCCGTTGCATGCAGAAATTCCAAGGCTGGGGATGAACCCATGCCACAGCTGCAGCATTGCCTGATCCTTAACCCACTGCACCACTAAGAGAATTCCTACTCTGGGTTTTTCAGTACAAGTGGAAAGATGAAGGAGCAACGCATGGGATGGGGAACAAGATCAGTAGCCCATCTCAAAGGTGCCTGATTAGACATCCACACGTGGCAGATGGGAGGGAGGGAGGTCTGGGGGAGGCTTCTGGGCAGGAGAGATAAACAAGGCTAAGGCAAGGATAAGCATCATTTCAGGAGGCTTCCCTAAGGAGGTTACGTTTGAGCAGAGACTTTCGCATCGGGAAGGAGCTAAATTCAGGCAGAGGTCGTGAGCGAAGCAGGGGAGAGAGGGCGGAAGGAGAGGAGGTCAGCAGGGGTGATGGGGAGCCACGGGGAAGGCTGTCCTGTGGGAGCGATGTGGTTTAAGTTTAAATTACCTTTTATGAGGATCACTTAGGCTGCTGAATGAAGAAACAGCAGGGCCCAGGGCAGTGGTGAAGTTGCAACACTTGGGAAGGTGCTCAATATTTGGGAGGATGCTACTGGGGATGGTTAAAAGGAGGATGTGAAAAGCAGTTGAACTGTGAATAGGTAGAGCAGGTGAAACAAAGGCAGTGAGGGCAGGAGCTGTGGGGCAGTGTCAGGGCGTGGGAGAAGAAGGCAGGGAGGAACTGCGGGGTTGTGGCAACCAAAGGCACGGCCCTTCTCCCCAGGGCAGGGTGGGAGTTCAGGCCTCAGGGGAAGCAGCTGGGCAGAGCCACCCACCTGACTCATGGCAGAAACTGGGAACTGGGACACATACCTCCTCAGCCACTGCTGGGGAAATACCACTTCCGGCACCAGGAATGCCTCCAGGGGCCTCCACCAAACTCTCCCACTTCAGTATCTTACCCTCTATACTGCCCTTGATCTTATAAGGTGGGGAGTGTCTGTGCTCTATCTCCTCAGCAGACTGGGATCCCAGTAGGCACAAAACTACCCTCATCTAGGGAACCCAGCATCAAGTTGAGAGTCCAGCAATTAGGAGCGGTCTGCCTGTGAACTCCTACCTATGCATCAAAACCCACTTCATAGAGACCCTCATTTGGGTGGATTTCTCAGATGTCCATGGTTGCTGACCTAACAACTAATACACATCTATGGCTAATACAAATTGAGCACTTATACATTCCAGGTCCATTCTGAGGCCCTTACGTACAACAACCCTGGGATATAGTTTATTATCATTAACTCCACTTTATAGATGGTAAACTAAGGCTCCGGGACACACAACTTGTAAGTAGTGGAGCCAAGACTGAAACTCAGGGGATGTTGGAGTTCTCTTGTGGCCCAGCGTGTTAAGGATCTAACATTGTCACTACAGTGACTAGGGTCACTGCTGTGACACAGGTTTGATCCCTGGCCCAGGAACTTTCATATGCCATGGGTGTGGCCAAAAAAATTAAAAAATAATGTCAATATGCTGCCTCAGCAGCGGGTATTGTTAAATCCTTCCCTGTGAGGCTGGTTTGATCGTCACCATATTCCAAGTGAGAATGGGGGTTAGACAATGCACTTAAGATCACATAGCAAATCAGTGGTTGAGCCAGGCTTGGAACTCTGGGCAGCTGACTCCAAAGCCCTCAGCTCTTAACCTTTCTCCCTTATCACTCCTTCACCTTTTTTTTTTTTTTTTTGTCTTTTGTCTCTTTAGGGCGGCTCCCGAGGCATATGCAGGTTCCCAGGCTAGGGTTTAATCAGAGCTGCAGCCGCAGGCCTAGTCTAAGCAGGATCCAAGCTGCACCATACAGCCCGGGCAACACCAGATCCTTAACCCACTGAGCGGGGCCAGGGATTGAACCCACATCCTCGTGGATACTAGTCGGGCTCATTAACCACTGAGTCACGAGGGGAACTCCACTTCATCTCTTGGCTCAGAGTGTAGCCGATGAGCACCTAATGTGTGTCAGACACCGTTTTAGGCTCTGGGGACAAAATAAGGGACAACGCTGACGTGGCATTTGAAATGCAGGATGAAAAATAATCCACCTTGAGAAGATGTGGAGGCAAAGAGGGGTCCCAAACGTTACCAGGGATGTAACCCTTCTCCCCCCACTCCTTTCTCCATTCTCTTTCCTCTGCCAGAAATGCCTTCAAAGCCCAGCTCCAACACCCGCTCCTCCTAAGAAGCCTTTCCATACTGACCTCCCAGGCCACCCTTGCGTTTCTACAGCCTAACGTCCCTCCCTCTCTCCCACCTATAACCACAGACTGATGGGAAGATCTCAGTAGAAGTCGGCCCCGCCAGGCCGGAAGATCGTTGAGGCCGAAGCCCAGCAGGCACACGGAGCTGATTTTTAAGATAAGCAATTAAGAGCAGAAACTTGTAAAGAATCTCCGGGTAAAAGACTGAAACATGCGCCCTTGAAGTTCTCTGACTTCGCTCAGGCAACACTTTCCTGGCCATGCCCCCTTAAGACCCCGCCCCGTCCACAAACATCCCTCTCACTTCCCGGAAGTGGGAGGTCTCGTGAGAGGGCCGCAAGCGCAAAGCACGCCGAGAGTTGTAGTTCCGGCCCCGTACTGAGGCTGGGACTGGCGTGCGGCACGATGTTGCCCGAAATACTGGTGTTGGGAGCCCGAGTGGGCGCAGGCAGGTGCCCCGGGCTGGGACCTCGTCTTGCTGCCCGCTTTTCCCCACAGCGGACGCCCGAGAACCGCCTGGTCACGCAGCGGAGCCTGCACGCGACGGTTTCCCGGGCTCTCCCGCTCATTCCCATCGTGGTGGAGCAGACGGTACAGTGGCCGGGCGGGGACACGGCCTGGGGCTGGGAGGGCTGAGGGCTAAGGGCCCGGCGGGCCCCTGACCGTCATCCCCATCTTTCTCCCCCAGGGTCGCGGGGAGCGTGCTTATGACATCTACTCGCGGCTGCTGCGGGAGCGCATCGTGTGCGTCATGGGCCCAGTGAGTGCCCTGCGCCCGGATCCTCTCCTGCACCTGCCCAGGTCCCATGCACCCCTGCTCAAACCCCCTTGATCCCCTAAACTCTCCCCCAGACTTTCCTTCCTAGGCTTCGCTCCTGTCCCAACCTGACACCACTCTTCCTGGGCACATAAGTCCTCCCTCCCTCCTGGCCCCTAGTACCCCCTCTACCACTTTATCAAACCCTCTGCTTCTCCTTTCCTAATCTCTGACTCCCCACCTCACCAATAACCCTCCTCCCCATTCCTGGGCTCTACTTCCTCTCCCCAAACTCCTGACCCCTTCCTTTCCTGTACCCTGAGTCTACTGACAATCCCGGGACTTCCTGGGCCCCAAACCCCCTGGATTCGGATCACCCCCCCACCGATCCCTTCCTGGGTCCTGAACTCTTCACAATTCGTCTTACTTCGGCTCTGACCCCTATTCTGGTGCCCTGACTCACCCCCAGGCACCCTGTAACTGACTCCTTTAGCTCTTACCCCCACTGGGGGACACCCGCGCCCTCCCCACTTGCAGATTGACGACAGTGTCGCCAGCTTGGTCATTGCGCAGCTGCTGTTCCTGCAGTCCGAAAGCAACAAGAAGCCCATCCACATGTATATCAACAGCCCTGGTGAGCAGGGCCTTTCCTGGGTACTAGGGGCACTCCTGGGGACACGCTTGGTGACTCTCGGGAATAAGCCCCCAATCAGAGCTGTTCACTTCCTGGAGAAAGAAAAGGTGTGGAGCTTCCTTCAGAATCCCCCAGAGTGTCTTGGAACCTCCAAAAGCTGCCTGCTCCTTTCTTGAACCTGCCTCTTTGATCCATGTGTAGTGTTTTACCGACCTGACCTAAAAATCTGTCAAGACTTTTTTAATTGGCAGATTACACACACACTCCGCCCCCCACCAAAGGGAGAAGAGCCAATCCTGATTGAGCATGTACCGTGACAGGCACTTTTCTAAGCACTTTACACGCATTTCACTCAGTTTATCTTCACGGCAACCTCACATGATGGATGGGTACTCTTATCTCCAATCCACAAGGAGACACTGGTTCCAAAAGGCTGGGTAACTTGCCCAGGGTCACATATGATAAACTGCCTGCCCAGCCAGGGGTCATAACCCAGGCAGGCTGGCTCCAGAGCCTTGGCTCTTAGCCACCACAAGCCACCCCACCCCCCAACTTCTAGTTTCTCTTGAAATTTTGGCAGATATGGCCCTCCTGGGCCCACATACACATCTGGCAACTGTCAGCTCACTCTGGAGCATGCATTCTCTTCTGCCCCACCTGCCCTGTGTCACCTGTTTCTGTCACCTCCCTACCCCTGGAGGTATTTGTGTTTGGGACCCTGGCTTTAAAGGGCTTCTACACCAGCCCTCCCCAGGGCCAGAGGCTGCCCTAGGGAAGGGACAGTGGGAGAAGCCGGCTCAGCCCCACACCTGCGCCCCTGTCCGCAGGTGGTGTGGTGACCTCAGGCCTGGCCATCTACGACACGATGCAGTACATCCTGAATCCCATCTGCACGTGGTGTGTGGGCCAGGCCGCCAGCATGGGCTCCCTGCTTCTGGCCGCCGGCACCCCGGGCATGCGCCACTCGCTCCCCAACTCCCGCATCATGATTCACCAGCCCTCCGGGGGCGCCCGGGTGAGTGCCAGGCCCTGCAAGCTGCTTCAGGGATGGGATAGGGGACAGGGTCTAGAACAGAAGGGCCGGTTGGCCGGAAGTCACATGCGGATATGAGAGTGTTTTCAAATGCAGCTTTTAGGACTTCCCACTGTGGCACGGTGCATTAAGGATCCAGCATTGCCACAGCTGTGGCGTAAGCCACAACCGCAGCTCAGATTCGATCTCTGGTCACAAAGAATTTATATGCCGCAGGTGTGGCCAAAAATAAAAATAAAATATTTTTATTTTATTTTATTTTCTTGCTTTTTTAGGGCCACACCTGCAGCATATGGAGGTTCCCAGGCCAAGGGTCCAATTGGAGTTGCAGCTGCCAGCCTACGCCACAGCCACAGCAATGTAGGATCTGAGACGCATCTGCAGTCTACACCACAGCTCACGGCTGGATCCTTAACACACTGAGTGAGGCCAGAGATCGAACCCACAACCTGACGGATCCTAGTCGGATTGTTTCCACTGCACCACGATGGGAACTCCTAAAAATAAAATGTAGGTTTGATTAGTATGCAGGTATGGTGACGCCAAGAGATCGGGAGAGGACTGCCACTGAAAAGACAGTTTGGGAGTTCCCTGGTGGCTCAGTGGGTTAAAGATCTGGTGTTATCACTGCTGTGGCTCTGGTTATTGGATTGTACCCCTGGTCCAGGGCGTGCCAGGCTATGGGGGCCACATAGAGAGGCACCAGGGTTGGTCAGGAGGAGAATGTGGGCAAGAGCCTTCGTTGTGGTTTCTGCAGGAAAGAATGAGCAAGGCGAGATTAACAGGCATAGGACTGGCTAGTGTGAACAGTTTCAGTGGTTTCTGGGGCACAGGGACCGTCCCTAGCTATCTGGTATCCTGATAACGGGGCAGGGGGGTGGTGCCCCAGGGTGTGGACTTGGATTGGCTGGTTTGTGTGGGAAATGTATGCTCTGGGCAGGAGACGTAGGAAGTAGCCGCCCTGCGAGGCGCCATTTCTCCAGGTCAGGGAGTCCCAGCTGCAGAGAATAAAATGGAGTCAATACAGGAAGCCTTCCTGGTGGTGGTGACGATGAAGCAGGATGTGCAGGGACTCACCAAGCCCAGCCAGAAGCCCAGGGCCTGCTCCGGAGTCCCCGCCTCCAGTCTCTCCCCAAGAGTGGCACCCACTGATCCCAACCTTTTCCCTCTTGGGACGTCCCCCAGGGCCAAGCCACAGACATTGCCATCCAGGCAGAGGAGATCATGAAACTCAAGAAGCAGCTCTACAGCATCTATGCCAAGCACACCAAGCAAAGCCTACAGGTGATTGGTGAGTGCCCCGTCCCGTGCGGGCCCCCAGCTGCGCCCTTTTATTGTGACCAACACACATGTGGGGTCAGGCCCCTGGACCTCGGTGTTACTGACACCAGGCAGGACGTGTGGCATGTCCCTGGGCACTGCCTACTAGATGCCAGTAGCACCTCCAGCTGTGACAGCAAAACTGTGTCCACACATCACCAGTGTCCCCTGGGAGTCAGAATACTCCCCATTCTGGTTGAGAACCCCTGTTCTGAGCACTTTATGTGTTGCGTTGTTGTTTTTCCGGCCATGCCTGCAGCATGTGGAAGTTCCCTAGGGCAGGGATTGAACCAGAGCCACAGCAGTAACAAGACCCAATCCTTAACCCCTGGAGCCACCAGGGAGCTCCATGAGCACTTTAAAAAGACCTACTTGCAGGAGCCTCACCAAAACTTCACTGAAATAGGTCCAAAGGTTAGAATAGGGTCTCCCACAAAGAATGTTCCAAATGGCCAAGACAGAAGAGGCTCATCATCTTTTTTTTCCATTTTTTTTTGCTTTTTAAGGCCACACCCACAGTAAATGGAAGTTCCCAGGGCTAGGGGCTGAACTGGAACTGCAGCTGCCGGCCTGCATCACAGCCACAGCAATGCAGCGTCCAAGCCACGTCTGTGACCCACACCACAACGGGAACTCCAAGGCTCATCATCTTTAGTGATAATGTTTAATAACGATGTCATTAGTTATTCGGAAAAGGCAGATAAGGCCATGATGAGATACCATTTCAATCCACTGGAAAAGCTAAGAGGAAATACGGACACCACCAAGTGCTGAGGGGAGTGTGGGGCAGCCAGAACGTTCATCGACTGCAGGCGGCGGTGGAAAGGGCGCACCCCTCTGAAAAGCTGTAAGGCACTGAAGCTGAACACACAGAGAGATGCGTGGTTCCTCTGCTCAGCACACAACCGAGCTCACTGAGTGCTTCTATCCACCAGAGATGCAGACAGGAGTACGGGGGCAGGCCTGTTCCTACGAGCCCCCAACGGGGAAATTCCCAAATGGCCCACGGCAGGAGAAGGAGTGCATTAGGGGTAGTTTATTCAGGAGTGGGATGCCACACAGTCAGGAGGACGGGTCCACAGGGACGCACGGCAGCCTGGATGAATGTCAGAAACACGGTGCTGGAGTTCCCATCGTGGCGCAGCGGAAACGAATCTGACTAGGAACTATGAGGTTGTGGGTTCGATCCCTGGCCTTGCTCAGCGGGTTAAGGATCCAGCATTGCTGTGAGCTGTGGTGTAGGTCGCAGATGCGGCTTGGATCCAATGTTGCTCTGGCTGTGGTGTAGGCTGGCAGCTGTAGCTCTGATTGGACCTGTAGCCTGGGAACCTCCATATGCTCTGGGTGCGGCCCTAAAAAGACCAAAAAAGAAAGAAAGAAAAACACAGTGCTGTGTACTAAAAGGAGTGAACGCTCTAAGGTTCTGTATTTAAAGGGCAAAGACTGGCATAACTAATCTGTGCCATTTTAGGCCACTGTTAGGGTTGTGGTTACTCCTTGGCAGGGGGGTCAGTGATTAGAAGTAGCGCAATGAGGTCTGGGGGTCTCATCTGAGTTCCGGCCACATTGGTGTGTTCACTCTGATAATCAGCAGTGTCCACTTATGCGGTCCATGCCTTTTCCTGGATGGACATTTACACATCAACAGGGTTTTAAAAAAAACTGAAATAGGGAGTTCCTGTTGTAGCTCAGTGAGGGTTAAGAATGCCACTAGTACCCATGGGAACGCGGGTGTGATCCCTGGCTCCACTCAGCGGATTAAAGATCCAGCGTTGCCATGAGCTGCAGAATAGGTCACAGACGAGGCTCAGATCTGGCGTTGCTGTGGCCGTGGCGTAGCCCAGCACCTGCAGCTCCGATTCGACCCCAGGAACTTCCACACACCACAGGTGCCGCCCTAAAAAGAAAAAATCTGAAACAGGTATTTTACCCATGGGAAAACTGAGGCACAGGGAAGGGAAGGCCAAGGTCACACAGGGAGGAAGTGGCAGATCAGGAACCTGAATGTAACCCCGGGCCGTAACCACGCTGCCTTGCTTCCCCCGCAGAGTCGGCCATGGAGAGGGACCGCTACATGAGCCCCATGGAGGCCCAGGAGTTTGGCATCTTAGACAAGGTCCTGGTCCACCCTCCCCAGGATGGTGAGGACGAGCCCGAGCTGGTGCAGAAGGAGCCCGCGGCAGCAGGGACCACAGCGGAACCTGCCCCAGCGAGAACCTGAGAGCCACCCCTCACCCTCACCCTCAGCCTCCGGAGGAAAGTGGCGGCGGCGGGGCGGGTGCTTGAGGAACTCTGGGTTTGGGGGTGCCCCTCGAGGTGGTACCCCCAGCTGAGACACTGTGATTTTAAATTAAATCTTTGTAGTCTTTGCTCCCGCCTGTGGCGCCTTCCCTCCCTCCGTCCTCCACGTCGGCACATGTGCGCCCTTCGTGTGGCCTCTGCTTTCACCCTGACCTTCAGCTGCCTAGCTTCAGCAAATCCACTGCACATACACGGCATTCCAGGCACTGGTCCAGAGGCCACAACTTACTGTCAAGAAAGCACAAAAATCCCTGTCCTGAAGAAACTTGCATTCTTGTGGGCATAGACTTTAAAAAAAAAAAAAATTGGAAAAAGTGCATGGGTGTGTGACAGTTTTAGGGGTGGCCTGCGAAGGCTTTGCTGCTAAGGTGACATTTAAGCGAAGACCTTAAGGATGGGGGTGGGGGCAGCTTGCTGTCCTGGGACCCAGCAGTCCAGGCAGAGAGCACAACGCGTGCAGAGTCCCGGGGACAGTTCTGTGGCTGCACCGTGGGTGGAACGAGTGAGGGGGAGAGTGGAGGAGATGGGAGCAGGAAGGGGAGGAGTACAGATCAGAAAAGGCCTGCTAGGTCTTGGCAAAGAGGGAGATGCTCCACGGAGGGTTTTAAGAAGAACAAAAAAGGATGCAAAGAGTTGTGGGTGGAGTGTGGCAAGTGCAGAAACCTGGAGACCAGCCAGGAGATCTGGACTAATCCAGAGGAAGGCTGATGGCCCCGGCTATGTAGTGAGAAGGGTCAGAGTCCAGCCAGGTTTTCTTTATTTTCTTTTTCTTCTTTTTAGGGCCACACCTGTGGCATCTGGGAGTTCCCAGGCTAGGGGTTGCACTTGAGCTACAGCTGCTGACCTACACCACAGCCACGCCAGATCCAAGACTTGTCTGAGACCTACGCCAACAGCTCATGGCAACGCCAGAATTTAACCCACTGAGCGAAGCCAGGGATCGAACCCACATCCTCATGGATACTAGTTGGGTTCGTTACCGCTGAGTCACGAAGGGAACTCCCCAGTCAGGTTTTTTTTTTTTTTTGACTTTTTGCCTTTTTTATGTAGAGCTGCACCCGTGGCATATGGAGGTTCCCAGGCTAGGGGTCTAACAGGAGCTGTAGCCGCCAGCCTTCGCCACAGCCACAGCAACGCGGGATCCGAGCCGCGTCTGCAACCTACACCACAGCTCACGGCAACCCCAGATCCTTAACCCACTGAGCAAGGCCAGGGATTGAACCCGCAACCTCATGGTTCTTAGTCGGATTCGTTAACCACTGAGCCACAAAGGGAACTCCCACTCCCCAGTCAGGTTTTAAGGGTAGGGCTGACAGGCATAATATGAGATTTGAGAGAGAAAGTAATCTCCAAAAACTCCAAGGCCCAAAGCAGCTAGAAAGGTGAGATATTTTTCCCTAACTAAACCAGGAAACCTAGAGGGACTGGCCAAGAGCAGTGGTTGATTTTGGACACATCACGTTTGATGTCTGATGAGCCTCAGACATCCCTGAGGATGGGTAAGTCTGGAGTCAGGGTCGGGAATAAAAATGTAGGAGCTTCTGGAGTTCCCGTCATGGCTCAGTGGTTAACGAATCCGACTAGGAACGATGAGGTTGCGGGTTCGATCCCTGGCCTTGCTCAGTGGGTTACGGATCCGGCGTTGCCGTGAGCTGTGGTGTAGGTTGCAGACGCGGCTCGGATCCCGCGTTGCTGTGGCTGTGGCGAAGGCCGGCGGCTACAGCTCCTGTTAGACCCCTAGCCTGGGAACCTCCATATGCTGCAGGTGAGGCCCTATATAAGGCAAAAATACAAAAAAAAAAAGTGTAGGAGGCTCTGGCATTTGGCACGGTGGAGATCACTAGTGGCCTTAAATATCACTTTCGGTGCTGCGCGGGCCAAAAGCCAGACTGGAGTGGACCCAGAGAGAAGGGGTGTTAAAATATCAGAGCCGGACAAATCTTTTGAGGAATTTTGCTGTCGAGAGCCAAGAACACGGGACTGTCATTACAGAGAGTATTGTCAATGTTTTGTTTTTTTAAATTCAAAGCACTTCTTAATTTGGCTTCATTCATCGGTTACATTTGGCTGAACTTTGCATTCTGCACAACTTAAAATACACACAAAAGCAGAGAAACTAGAATAATGAGGTCTCCAGTACCAATCGCACCAAGTCAACAATGACCAACTCATGGCTGCCCCCAGCCCTGGATTACTTTGAAGCAAATCCCAGCTTTTCATTTCATTTATTTCAGCATGTAGTTCTAAAGGAGACGGAATATTAATTTCTCAAAAAACTGAAAACAGAACTACCACATGACCCATCAATTCCAATCCTGGGTGTATATCCAAAACAAAAACGCTAATTAGAAAAGATACACACACCCCTATATTCACAGTAGCATTATTGACAACAGCCGAGATATGGAAGCAACCTGTTTCCAGGGTCCACAAACAGACAAATGCTTAAAAATGTGGTGTGTACTGGAATACTACTTAGCCATTAAAAAAATGAAATTTTGTCATTTTCAGCAACATTGATGGACTCGGAGGGCATTATGCAAAGTGAATTAAGTCGGAGAAAGACAAATACTATATGATATCACTTACATGTGGAATCTAAAATATACAACAATAAACTAGAGAATAAAACAAAAAAGAAACTGACTTACAGAGAACAAACTAATGGTTACCAGTGGGGGAGGGAGGAGAGAGGGGCAAGATGGGAGGGGGGAAAGGGGATTATTATGGGATTATGTAAAATCCTGTGTGTGTTTTAAAGCACTACAAATTTTTTTTTTTTTTTAGGGCCACACCCACGGCATATGGAGGTTCCCAGGCTAGGGGTCTAATTGGAGCTATAGCTGCTGGCCTTTGCCACAGCCACAGCAACGCGGGATCCGAGCTGTGTCTGCAACCTACACCACAGCTCATGGCAACGCCGGATCCTTAACCCACTGAGAGAGGCCAGGGATCGAACCCGCAACTTCATGGTTCCTAGTTGGATTCGTTAACCGTTGTGCCACAGTGGGAACTCCAAAGCACTACAGAATTTAAAGAATCTTTCGGGAGTTCCCGTCATGGCTCAGCGGAAACGAATCTGACTAGCATGCATGAGGACAAAGGTTCAGTCTCTAGCCTTGTCAGTGGGTTAAGGATCCAGTGTTGCCGTGAGCTGTGGTGTAGGTCACAGATGCAGCTTGGATCCCACATTGCTGTGGCTGTGGTGTAGGCCAGTGGCTACAGCTCCGATTCAGCCCCTAGCCTGGGAACCTCCATATGCCGCAGGTGCCCCCCTAAAAAGGTGAATAAATAAATAAGCAAACAAACAATAAAGAATTTTTCATTCAAAAAAAGTTAATTACCAATAAGTAAATAAAAGGCATCTTTAAAAGGACAACCACAATACCATTTTCAAGTCTAAAAAAGGAAAAACACTTACCATGGACGAATACTCAGCCAATGTCCAAATTTCCCCTGTTGTCTATGTTTTCAGTTTGTTACAATCAGGATCAAACCAAGGTCCATACATCACCACTGGTGGATAGGTCTCTAAGCATCCTGGAACTGCAGGTTTCCCGTTAATCTCTCAATCTCTCCCTCTTTTTCTTCTCTTTCCTTGAAATTCACTTGTTGGAGAAACAGGGCTTTGTCCTGTGGACCTTCCCACTTTCGGGTTTTGTTGAGTGGGTCCTGTCCTTGATATTTCCGGTGTGTAAATCTAGACAAGTGTGATGGATTCAGGTTTTGCTTTTGGCAAGTGACCTGCCAGCAGGAGGCACATTAAATCCAGCTGCTCCTCTTTTCAAGGCATTAGGAGCGGTTTACAGTCTTTGTCTAGATCCACCAATACTCCAATAAGGGCTGCAAAATGGTGTCATGCCAATTCTTTCATTAAAGGAAGGGGATTTTTTGTTTATACCCTGCTTTTAAGATGGAAGCCGGCCTATATGCGGGTGGGAATGACCCTGTAGAGAGGGGATAGCGGGAGGTGCTTCACTTTGACCTTTGGCTGAAGCCCCTAATTCCACAAATCTGGTCCCATCCCATTATCATAGACTGGAGGTCATACCCCTGACCCCTTCATCTCAGCCTAACGGTACGCCACCCGTCTCCTCCAGACCTGGCCAACTTCAGAGCCTTGGCCCAATCCGTCTATGACCCCTGACCTCTGACCCAAGCCAGATCTGGCCTTCGCCCTTTCCCCCTCCTCGCCTCCGCCCTCTGGAGGACCGACAGCCAGTAGTCTGAGTCACAGCCGTCGATGACGCCCAATAGGGAAGGAGAGGAGGCGGGTTCTGGGGAGAGCCAACAGTTTGAGAGATCGAGCTGAATAATAACCAGTAGCCTTGAGCGAGAGGCGGGACTCTGAGGAAAACCAATCGCTGGAGGGACTCCAAGCAGCCACAGCCAATGGCTCTGGGGAGGGGGCGTGGCCCTGACCCCTGCAGCTTACACCGCCCGGCTCCTGGACTATGGCAGGGGGTGGGCAGCTGGCGCTGCGGACGCTGACTGCGCAGGGCTGCGTGCGAGGCTCGGGCCCGGCTCTCCTTAGCCGCCTGCGGGACGCCGCTGTGGTGCGGCCCGGCTTCCTGAGCGCGGCCGAAGAGGAGACACTTAGCCGCGAGCTGGAACCCGAGCTGCGCCGCCGCCGATACGAATACGACCACTGGGATGCGGTGAGGCTGGTGGCGCTGGGCGCAGGACTGCGGTGGGGCGGGGCCACGGTGGGGCGGGGCCTGGGGCGTTAGGGGTGGGACGGAGAGTGGAGCGCTGGGTGGTCGGGGATACTATTGGGGGCGGGACCTGGGATGGGGCGGAGTCTTGGAGCTTGGAGCGGTTTAGGGGACCGAGACAGTTTGGGAAAATGAGAGCAAGGACCAGAACTGGAGGCAGAACCTGAGGGTTGTCTGCAGGACAGGACCAAAGTTAGGGGCGGGAACGGGTGTGGAGCGAGGTGAAGGAAAGTCACGGGCTGGGGATGAAGACAGGGGACCGGCCTGGTGTTGGGTGGGATCAAGTTGTGAATATCGAGGACCGGCCAGCACTGGGGACCGGATAATGGGACTGAATTGAAGCCTGAGGGTGGATAAAAAGGACTGAGGCCAGCTAGATGGGGCAGGAGTTGGGGTATGAGACCTAGGATCATTGGGTAGATAGGGTCAAGTTTGTGAGTTGATAGTGGGGTCAAGGGTTGTGCTGGGAAAAGCAGCCCTTTGCTTTGTACTTCCACCACCCTTTTCCTTCCCATCCCCAGCCCCAAACCCATACTTCAGTTTCCCTGTTCCCCCTGGAAGCTTTCAGCCTTGACTTGAGCTCTCTGGGCAGGCCATCCATGGCTTCCGAGAGACGGAGAAGTCGCGCTGGTCAGAGGCAAGCAGGGTTATCCTGCAGCGTGTGCAGGCAGCCGCCTTTGGCCCTGGCCAGACCCTGCTCTCCCCAGTGCATGTGCTGGACCTGGAACCTCAGGGCTACATCAAGCCACACGTAGACAGCGTCAAGGTAGGCAGAGACCCGTGCCTTAGTGCTCCCAGCTGGGGGTGAGCTGGCCAAGCCAAAGATTGACCTGCCCTCCATGTCCCCTCTTCCAGTTCTGCGGATCCACCATTGCCGGCCTGTCCCTGCTGTCTCCCAGCGTCATGCGGCTGGTGCACACTCAGGAGCCGGGGGAGTGGCTGGAACTCTTGCTGGAGCCAGGCTCCCTCTACATCCTTAGGTACTGGCAGCCAAGAAGCCCCCACCCTACCAGTAACTTCTGAGACACCCCGCCCCCCCAGCACTTTCTGTCATTCAGCAAACTCTACCTCCCCGTAGCAGGCATTCTGCCCAGACTAGGGTCTGCTCTCAGCCCACCCACTATACTCTGTTGTCTCTTGCAGGGGCTCAGCCCGCTACGACTTCTCCCATGAGATCCTTCGGGATGAAGAATCCTTTTTTGGGGAGCGTCGGATTCCCCGGGGCCGACGCATCTCAGTGATCTGCCGCTCACTCCCTGAGGGGACGGGGTCAGGGGAGCCCAGGCAGCCGCCCCCAGCCTGACGACCCCAGGTCCTTCCCCAAGCTTCATAACCCACCTGTGTTTGTGAATAAAGTCGGAAAATGGACAAGCTGGCCTTCCTGGCTGTTTGTGGGGGGCTGGAGTTGCAGGGGAAGCCCAGGACCCCACCACACCCACCAGGAGCATCCCCAGCTGAACACACAGTCATGGGACCAGAGGCGCAGTTACCTTTATTGTGCCCCTTGCTGGTGGCCCCAGCCCACCTCCCCTTCTCTTCTCCTCGGCATCCAAGTCTCCAGTAAATAAGCAGAGCTCCTCCAGCGGCTGCAGGGCCCCAGGCTGGGCATCTTTAGTCGCTGCAGCCACAGGCTGCCGCGGAGAGCTGGGGCAGCCGCTGCCAGCGGTGTCGGTCGTCGAGGAAGGCCACGTCAGCGTAGCGAGTGGGCCGGCAGCAGGGCCCACCGTGGGCTCGGCCCTGGCCCCGAAGCCGGGCCAGCGTGAGGCCGTGCTGGGTGCGGGAGCCACGGGGACAGCTGCCGGCGCAGTAGTGGAAGATGACCATCTCCTCCGAGGCGTAGCCCAAGCCCAGCTCGGCCACGGGCAAGGGCAGGCTCCACAACTGGCAAGGGCTGGCCAGGGCTCGGCGCAGGCGGGCACCTGTGGGGACAAGAAGCAACTGACAACCAGAGTCTGGGCAAGAAGGAGTTGGGGAGCACACGGGATTCTGGGGGTGCTTACCCAGCTGTGGCCTCCGGATCCCTCTGTCCGCTGCTGGCTGGGATGAGAGCTCTTCCTTCACCACTGGAGTCCCCCAGGCCCCAGGGTCCGCGCCAAGGTCCAACTGCAGGATCAGAAGCAGCAGCGAGCCGAGCAGGATGCTTCCCATGGCCATGGTGATGGGCAGGTCCTGAGGATGGGGGTGCCCCGGCCCTCAATTTATCCCCCCACCCGAGCCAGACAGATAACCTCTTCACTGCCGGCTGCACGAGGGCCCCCATGTCCCACACGCTGGGCCCAGGCGGCCCCGCTCCTTCTGCCCCACACACCATCCTTCTAAGAGTTAAGGGCGCACCCCTCAACACCCCATCCAGACATTCCACAGACCTATTTCCGACACCCCCTCCGCCCCGATTTATGAGTGTTGTGGCGGCAGCCAGGGCCAAGCCCAGGGCGGGCAGCGAGGGTCCCCACCCCACCTGCTGTCTAGGGGATGAGGTGGAGGCCCTGGCAGGAACCTTCTCCACTCAGGGTGCTGGGGCTCAGTAGCACCATGGAGCACCATGGGGAGCAGATGTGTGTGCGCCGAAGAGGCAGGTTGGCAGGTGGGAATCCATCATGGCTCCTGCCTGGAAGATTAAGTCATCACACCCCTGTCTCCGGGCCTGGCTGAGCCAGCATCAAAACAGGAAAAGGGAGAGGCCCAGGGACGGCCAAGAGCTGGGACACCAGGGGCAAAAAACTCACCCTGCAAGGACTCAGGGCTCTAGAAGGCCAACCTGAGCCCCTGGGACTCAGCCTGCCTTGGGGTCAGA
Source organism: Catagonus wagneri (assembly GCA_004024745.2). Classification (NCBI taxonomy): domain Eukaryota; kingdom Metazoa; phylum Chordata; class Mammalia; order Artiodactyla; family Tayassuidae; genus Catagonus; species Catagonus wagneri. The sequence continues at coordinate 4,363,760 of PVHT021183507.1, forward strand.
GGGCAGCAGAGCTGGAGGGGAGGTCAAGTCCCACCCAGGGCCCAGGTGACTTCACCGCCCTTCTCCATCACTGGCCTGAGGAAGGGGGCCTCCATCCTTGCCTGTGAAAGGGGGCCAGCGGCCTTCCCACACGGAGTTCTGAGGACGGATATTGAGTGTGTAACTCAGTGCCTGGTACTGAGGAGCCATGAGTAGTTTTGAGGCAAAGGAAATTAACAACAGCTTGCATAGGTTTGCTGAAGTGCTCCATCTCACGCAGGTGACACTGGGTTAAAACTCGGATGAGACTCTGCACCCTAGATCGGCAAACATCAGAGTTTGCTTACACATGGCTGGGGGTGCTGTGCGTGACACAGGCACGCCTGTCTGGAGGAGGGTGAATGGATTAGGTTTAGGCATGCGCTACAGGAGCCCCAGATTGCATGCCTTTGAGCCAGGAAACCTGCTTCAGGAACTTTATGCTACTCAAGATGTTTGCTGCCTTCTGTATCAGCAAAAGGCTGGAAAGGGGGTTCCTGTTGTGGCTCAGTGGTAATGAACCCAACTAGCAACCCCGAGGATGCAGTTTCCATCCCTGGCCTCGCTCAGTGGGTTAAGGATCCAGTGTGCATGAGCTGCAATGTAGGTACCCGCAGCTTGGATCTGGCATCGGTGTGGCTGTGGCATTGACCAGCAGCTCCGATTCGACTCCTAGCCTGGGACCTTCCATACGCTGCAGGTGTGGCTCTAAAAAGAAAGAAAAAAAATTAAAAGGCTGGAAAGGACCTCATCCCCACCCACGGGAACCACTTCCATGATTTTGGTACAGCGGGCCTTACTGCATGGCTCATTGATATACTTCCAGATTTAAGAAACACACCCAGAATTAAGAAACACAGGTGGAATTTGAACTTAGGTCCTGCTGAAGGCAAGGCCCATGCTCTGAACCACTAAGGCAACAAGGCCCGGCCTGGTGGGGAGGCCTCAGACCTCGGCCCGCATGGCAGACAGGGCAGGGGGGACATTACCGGGGCCAGGAGCAAGCGCTTCTTTCCTGCTGCCCCGAAGGGCCTGGCGGAAGGATGGGAAGGGAGGTTGGACCGACCTGAAACATTCCTAGGAATTAGCTTGACATCCCAGGCATTCCCATTCGGCAGCCAAGGACCTGTAAAACCGGGTGGGGAAGTTTTCCACATGCAATCTCCAGCTTGGGCAAGACGGAAGCCCAACACCCCGTCCCCGGCCGCATCACTCAAACGGGGGTTCAAAAGCCGCGCCTGCTGCCAAATTCTGTTTCAAGCAACCTAACTGTCCACAGATTCAGAAAGCTCTCCTGCCATAGAACACCTAGCAACGCTGGCTAAAATAAATGCCTAACCAACTTGTAAGAATCTAAGGGAAGCCCCCAGAAACATCACTGGAAAGGTGAAAAATAGGGTCCAGATGCCACCATCAGCAACAAAGAGGTTTGGGCTTTTGCAGCCGTGTAGGGACAGAGCCACAAGCTGAGAACCACACCTAAAATGGGTTCAGGATGGGACTTCTGGGGCACCTGGTGGCAGCATATGAAAAACCGGTCTGAAAGGACTTACCTACAAAGCAGACCACCCAGATAGAGCCTGGAGCTGGCCATGAGTCCCCCCATCCCAGATCACAAAACATGAGAACTGATCATGAAGAGCAGTCAGAGATACGGTAAGATGCCCGTGAGCTTCAGGTATTGGGTGAGTGTGGCAGAGACTCTTCAAGACGAAGGTGCTTACACTAAAAATGTGAAAGAAAGGATCCAAAACAGAAGGGGTCAGACATTCAAAACAGACCTGATGCTCTGAAAAAGAAACAAAGAGAACTTTAAGAATTGGATAAGAATTGGAAAACAGACAGTGACGCTAAGAACTTAATGGGTTTAGGTGGTGGATAAACCACAGCCGAAGAGAGAACCTGTCAAGGGGAAGACAGCTGAAAGACAGCACCCAGCAGAAGCTCAGTGGAGGAGGTCATGGGGCAAGAAGAGGATTAAGTTCCAAGAGGCCTGAGAAGGAGAGAGCGAGAGAAGTAAACTGAGATAAATGCTGGGGTCCTCAGCCGCAGGGCGTAGTGTGGGAATCAAGAGCCCAAGGATTCTGGAGAACAGAGCCTGTTTATTGGGCAGGAGCACGGGCAGGGGCAGAGCGTCACTCCTTGAGGGAGAAGTGCATCTTGTCATTGATCATCTTGCGCTCAGGGTTCAGGCGCTTGAGGATCTGGGCCAGCACATTCACCGTCTGCTCACTGCTCAGCCCCGTCTTCTTGGTCTGGAACTTTTTCAGCAGGTCCTTGGTGGTCATGGGCTTCCGCGTCAGGTAGCGGCGCACAGCGTCTTCGGTCACCTGCACGTCACTGGAGCCCAAGAGAAGTGGGGAGGTGGGCGTCAACGGGTGGCCCTCCATCCCTGAGGGCCCCCTGCCCTTCTCCGCCCCTGCCGTCTTCGCCAACATACCCGCTGCTGGGGGTCGACTTCCCAGACTGGGGCTGAGGGGTGGACTTCCCTGACAAGCTCTGGGGCCCAGTGTCCAGCCGCAGCCTCTTGGCCACAGGAGTCTCACTGGTCCGCTTCCCTGTGGGAGTAGAAGTGAGGCTGAGCTTTGGGGCTGGGAGGCTGAACCCCTGGGGGAACCCCAGGCCCACCGGCTAGCGGTGCCAGGATTATGTGCAAGGGGCTTGGGGGAAGACAGGATGCTGGACAGGAGGACGAGGACGGGGTCGAGAGGTCGAAGTGGGTGGGGTGGGACGGGGCGGCCACTCACCCTGCTCCAGCTTGCTGGCGGCCGCCCGCAGGGTGGAAGAAGTGCTGCCAGTCTCCGTGCTGGGTGTGCCTGGCCGGCTGTTGCCCCGAGAGCTGCCTCCCGATGGCTTCCGCTCCCTCTTGGGGGGCGTCTTCTTCTTCTGCGGAGATGGGGATTGGGGATGTGAGTGTGGAAAGGGCCACCCTCTCCACCCTGCCCCGTTCCGGGCCGGACCCTACCGCCATGAAGAGGGCCGACGAGGCCTCGCTGTCGATGTCACTCTCCTCTGAGCTGTCTGACTCCTCACTGCTGTCTGCAAGGGGCCAGAGGAGGGGCGTCAGCCTGGGGACCCCGTGCCTGCCCTCAGCCCCATCCCAGGTCAAGGGGCCCCGGGGGGGCGGGGACGAGCCTACCTTTCCTCCGCTTCTTCTCCTGCGGCGTGGGTACCTTCTTCTCCTCCTCCTCCTCTTTGTCCTCCTCGGGTGGCTTCTCCTCCTCGCTCTCCTCGCTGCTCTCGCTCTGCTCATCCACGCCCTTGGGGCCCTCCTCCTGCTGCGTGACCTTGGGCTTGCCCTCCAGCTCATCCTGGGAGCTGCTGTAAGACAGAGAGCGGGCAGAGGGTGAGTGAGCGCGTCCACCTGGCCGGCCCAGGGTCTCACACCCGCCTCCCGCCTGCCTCACCTGGAGCCGTCAGACATGTAGTCCACCTCCTGGCCCTCGAAGTCACCGTCGTCACTGTCTTCAAAGGCCTCATCATCTGACCCCTTCTTCTTTTTCTTCTTCCTGCCTCCCTTGCTGGGCGGTGCCTTCTTCTTGGCCTTGGGGGCTCTGCCCCCTGGGGGAAGGGTAGAGAAGGGGAAAGGCTCAGCTGGGCAAGTTTTGTGTACTTGACACCATGTGCCATCTCAGGGGCCCTGCAGACTGGGCAGAGATGCCGGGACCAGCCAATTCCTCCGGGAAGCAAAGAGCAGGCCCAGGGGTGTGTCTCTCACCCACAGGCCAACTTAGCAATCTTGACTCCACACCCCGCAGCCACCCCGCTTCCTAACTCACACTCAGCTATCCCTGCCCTAAATCACTGGGGCCAGGACCCAGGCAACTAGAGACCCTCAGCCTAACTGGCCAGCCCTAAACTGTTCCCCTGGGAATCTCAGCGAAGCCGTGGCTGAGGCCTTCCTGTGGCTCCCTGCCCCCGCCTCCTACCAACTCTGCTGTCTCCCCAGGAGGCTGAGCCCCGGTGTCCTGGGAAACCGTGAGTAACCAAGCTTTCCTTCCTTTTTTTTTCCTTTTTTTTCTTTTTTTAGGTCTGCATGTGCAGCATATGGAAGTTCCCAGGCTAGGAGTGGAATCTGAGCTGTAGCTGCCGGCCTACACCACAGGCACAGCAATGTCAGATCCAAGCCTACACCACAGCTCCTGGCAATGCCAGATCCTTAACCCACTGGGCAAAGCCAGAGGCAGAACCTGCATCCTCACAGATACTACGTCGGGTGCATAACCCACTGAGCTACAAAAGCAACTCCCCAAGCTTTCCTTTCAAGGGTACTAACCTCTCCGGGTCACTGCACAGTCACCTTGATAAACTACCACCACCCCAGCCACCTAGGGGTTCTGGCCAGCCTCACCCTCCTCGCCGCTGGCCTCGCTGTCGTCAGACGACATCTCCAGGTCGTCCTCCAGGTCGTGGATGCGCAGCTCGCTGGCCTTCTTGCGGCCACGCTTCTCCTTGTCCTCATCCTCCTCGTCCTGGTCCTGGTCCTTGAGTCGCCGCTGCTGCATGATGCTGAAGTGGTTCAGGACTTTGTTTCTCCTGTGGGCAGGGGGCAGGGGGATAGCAGGGTCCGACAAGGGGGCTGGCTCCAGGGCCCTCCTCCAGGAGCCAGGCCTCTTCCCCAGTGGCCCCCTGCTCTTCCACCAGGTAGTCCCCAGAGGGGAGCCACAGACACCACTTAGGTAATGCGAGGATTGGTCTGACCTTGCTCGCTGGGACATGCGCATGTGCCACAGAATACCCTGAGACCACATGGGGAGAGCCAGACCTCCCTCAGGTCCCTCTCTGCTGAGGCCCTCCCAGGAGAAAGTCTCATGTGATGTTGACGCCCCAGAATCTCCCTCAGGCTCGGGGACTTTCTTTCTTTCCTTTTTTTTAGGGCTGCACTTGCAGCATATGGAGGTTCCCAGGCTAGGGGTCAAATCGGAGCTGTAGCCACTGGCCTACACCACAGCCACAGCAACGTCAGATCCGAGCTGTGTTTGCAACCTACACCACAGCTCAAGGCAACGGCCGGATCCTTAACCCACTGAGCGAGGCCAGGGATTGAACCCGCAACCTCATGGTTCCTAGTCGGATTCCTTTCTGCTGCGCCACGATGGGAATTCCTCAGGGACTTTCTCAGTCAACAGAATCTGGCCATGATGCATTCACATCCGTCTGTTTTTACTGTAGTTTACGGGTGCTTTTTTTTTTCCCTTTGGCTGCACCTGCAGCATCTGGACATTCCTAGGAATTGCAGCTGTGACCTACACCACAGCTGGGGCCACAGTGGCTCCTTAAAGGGGACTGAACTTGTGCTGCCACAGAGACAACACAAGATCTTAACCCACCAGGCCACAGTGAGAACTCCTATTATTTTTTTGGCCAAGCTCACAGCAGGCAGAAGTTCCCAGGCCAGGGACAGAACCCACCCCAAAGCAGTGACAATGAGCCACCAGGGAACTCTACCTAGGGTGCCTTCTTTTTAATGATAAGGGAAAATGGTGTTTCTATTTACTGTGGTGATCAAAGTTTTTAAAAATGTGATTGCATTTAAAGAGAGCCTTAGGATTATACCAAAGAGCAGGAGCAGAATTCATGGTAGTATAAAAAGGAATGAAGCTCTACTCAACATAGAATTCTAAGTCCTAGCCACAGCAATCAGACAAGAAAAAAAATAAAAAACAGGAGTTCCCGTCGTGGCGCAGTGATTAACAAATCTGACTAGGAACCATGAGGTTGTGGGTTCGATCCCTGGCCTTGCTCAGTGAGCTGTGGTGTAGATCACAGACATGGCTCGGATCTGGCGTTGCTGTGGCTTTGGCATAGGCCGGCAGCTGTAACTCCAATTCGACCCCTAGCCTGGGAACCTCCATATGCCATGGGTGCGGCTCTTAAAAAAAAAAAAAGCAAAAATAAATACATAAATAAATAAATAGAATCCTGGGATGAAAGAATTATAACTGTTTGCAGGTAACATACTATATATAGGTAAATCCTAAAGATGTCACCATAGAACAATTAAAATAAATGAATTTAGTAAAGCTGTAGGATACAAAATTAATAGATAAAAATCTATTGCATTTCTATGTACTAACAACAAAGAGAATTTAAGGAGTTCCCGTTGTGGCACAGTGGAAACGAATCCAACTAGGAACCATGAGGTTATGGGTTCGATCCCTGGCCTCGCTCAGTGGGTTAAGGATCTGGCGTTGCCCTGAGCTGTGGTGTAGGTGACAGACATGGCTTGGATTGAGTTGCTAGGGCTGTGGTGTAGGCCGACAGCTCTAGCTCCAATTTGACCCCTAGCCTGGAAAACTCCATATGCCTCGGTGCGGCCCTAAAATGCAAAAAAAAAAAAAAAAAAGGAGAGCGAGAAAGAGAATTTAAGAAACAATCCCATTTACAATTGCATCCAAAAGAACAAAATACCTAGGAATAAATCTAACCAAGAAGGTAAAAGACCTGTACTCAGAAAACTCTAAGAAAGGAGTTCCCGGAGTTCCTGTGGTGGCTCAGTGGTTAATGAAGCCAACTAGTATCCATAAGGATGCGGGTTCAATCCCTGGCCTCGCTCAGTGGGTTAAGGATCTGGCATTGCCATGAACTGTGGTGTAGGTCACAGACACAGCTTGGATCCTGTATTGCTGTGGCTGTGGCGTAGGCCGGCGGCTGCAGCTCCGATTCAGCCCCTAGACTGGGAACCTCCATATCCTGTAGCTGCAGTGCTAAAAAGACAAAAAAGAAAAAAAGAGGGAGTTTCCGTTGTGGTGCAGTGGAAATGAATCCAACTAGGAACCATGAGGTTGTGGGTTCAATCCCTGGCCTTGCTCAGTGTGTCAAGGATCTGGCGTTGCTGTGAGCTGTGTTGTAGGTCACAGACGCGGCTTGGATTTGGTGTTGCTGTGGCTGTGGCCTGGGAACCTCCATATGCCATGGGTGTGGCCCTAAAAGAAAAAAAGACCAGAAAAAAAAAGGAAAAAAAGGGAAAGGGCGATCCCTGGTGGCCTGGTGGGTTAAGGATCCAGCATTGTCTCAGCAGCAGCTTAGGTCTCTTCTGTGGTACAGGTTCAGTCTCTGGCCTAGGAATTTCTATATGCTGTAGGCACAGCCAAAAACAAAAAAAAGGGAATCAAGCACTGATACACAAGACATGGATGAATCTTGAAAACATGATGCTCAGTGAAATAAGCCAGACACAGAATGACATACACTGTCTGAATCCATTTATACAAGGTCGTAGAGTAGGATCCAGAGAGATAGGAAGCAGACGATGGGGGAGGGGACGGGGAGTCAGTGTCTAAAGGGACAGAGTTTCAGTTTGGGAAGATGAGAATGTTCTGGAGCTGGATGGTGGGGATGGCTGCCCAACAATGTGATTGTAACTTCATACCACTGAGCTGTGCACTTAAAAATGGTAATTTATGTTATGTGTATTTTACCAGCCATTGATCCAGCTGTGGCCGTGAGACCTCTTACCTTGGGGGAGCCCTGTAGGCCAAGGAGACCCCCCCTGTTCTGCCAATTCCTGCTTCAGGATTCAGCTCAGCCATCCCCCTGTGATTCTTATGGCGCCCTGTGCATTCATGAGGGTTCCCCACTGGACTGGGAGCTCCCCAAGGGGCCAATGAGTCTGGTTTGGTCACCGCTGAGTCCCCACCTCTCAGCCCAGATCAAAGTTGGCGAATGCACCCCATTTCCAATCGTTTCGGCCCCCACACTCACCTCTCCCACTCCTCCTCTGCCTCCTCAGCTGTGAGAGTGCGGTGCCGGGCCAGCGGTGTGAAGTTGTACCAGTTGTGCACAGGGAAGGCCTCAAAGGCCCCATCGGGGCACTGGGTAAAGATGTAGTAGGACGTGTTCTCTGTCACGCCTCCCTTCTTTATGCCCTTGAACCTGCGGAGTCCAAGGTCATGGTCTGCCCGAGGAAAAGGGACCAGCCCCAGCCCCAGGCCCCCTGCCCACATCCCCAGGCCTGCCCTCTCTCCAGAGCCACCTGGGTTCTCCAGCAAAATCTGAGGCTGCAAAGCCTCAGGCTGGCCCTTCCGCTGGCTGAGACTGGATCTCCACATCTGGTAAGCAAGGCTCCCCACCCTGAAGAGCACGCTTTCGGCTCCCTGCCTTTTACATTTCATGGTCCCTTCTGGAAGGACTGTGTTAATTAGCTGGGAAGAGCAAAAACGCTACAGTTAGACCCTTCTGTATGGCTTACAGAATCTTCCTGGCCTCCACTCTCACCACCACCCTTTTTTTTTTTTTTTTAGGGCTGCAAGTGTGGCATATGGAAGTTCCCAGGCTACAGGTCAAATCAGAGCTGCAGGTGCCAGCCACAGCCACAACAGATCCAAACCACAACCGCAACCTGCACCACAGCTCACAGCAACACCAGATCCTTGACCCACTGAGGGAGGCTAGGAATCGAACCTGCATCCTACTAGTCATTTTCCCTGCACCACAACGGGAACACCGACCTTTTTTTTTTTCTTTTGGGCACACATGCGGCATGCTGAGGTTCCTGGGCCAGGGATGGAACCCGCACCACAGCAGTGACAATGCTGGATCCTTAACTCATGGAGCCACCAAGGAACTCCCACCCTCACTCTTTTCTGCCCCACAAGTCCTGGCCCTCTTCTTGGCAATCTTGGCCCCTCGTTTCTCTACAGCCTTCGGGCCCCAGCCCACCCACAGTCCAGCTGCAGCCTGGCACCCACAGCCCTCCCAATCTGCCCTCCACTATCATGCTGTGACAGTCCCTAGGGCTGGGGGGTCTGTGCCTTCGTGCTCTCTGTTCTGCCTAAGGGCCCTCCATCCACCTAACCTCCCATGCTTCCTATCATCCGACCCCCAGGTTCGGCATCCCCTCAGCGTGAGCACCTGAGCCTGGCCCTCCTGCATCCTGGCCCTCTGAGCTCCTGCCCCAGCATCCGCTCAGCTCATCTTCCCAAGTAAAACTCTTTGCAGGAAGATGAGCTGTCACCACCCCCAAGCTGTCATCTGCACTGTACAGCCAGGACGTGCAAGTTTGGCCAGGGTACCCAAGGAGTGAGGGCGGGAAGGGCACTTACTTCCGGCCCGCCTTGCCATTGATGCGGAGCAGCCAGGGCTGGTCCTCTGGCCGGAACTCCTTCAAGACGATGCCGTACTTCTTCCTCCGTGCCTCCTCCCGGAGTTTGCGGTTGAACTCACTGCCAGCACCCGATTCGGGCATCTCCTCCTCTTGGTAAATCTTCTTGTTGCTCAGGTCGCGTTCCAGCCGGGCCTGTGGGAGCAGGGAGCAACACCTCTCATGAAGGAGCCTGCCCCCTGCCCGCCTGAGTCCGCACCAGCGACACCCCTTCCTTCCTTCCAGGTTGAGAGGTGGCCATCCAGAGCCGACTTCTGGCTTGGCCAAAAGACACTCAGTGAATGTGGGTAAAGGGATCTAGGTTAAGCCCTACACTATGTCTATCTTTAGCAACTTTTTGAAAGTTTGAAATCATTTCCTAACATGAAGTTTAAAAGAAAAAAAAGGGAAACAGGAGTTTCTGCTGTGGCGCCATGGGATCCATGGTGTTTCTACAGCACCAGGACACAGGTTCACCAGAACAGTGAGCTAAGGATCTGGCGTTGCCACTGCAGCACGCTGCGCCTGGGATCTGATCCCTCACTGGGGAACTCCACGTGCCATCAGGCAGCAAAAGAGAAAGTAAGAAAGAAAATTTTTTTAAATAAAGGTCAGAATCCAGACACTTCTCATAATCTGTTTGCTCCAAGCCCCATCGAGGCTCACCTGGACCAGAGCCTTCGCCTCCCCCCGTTCTCCTTTTACCTGCCTTCGACCTGTCAGTGGCCAGTTCACTTTACAATTTCCCTGTTTAAAACCCTTTAATGGGAGTTCCCATTGTGGCTCAGTGGTTAACAAATCCGACTAAGAACCATGAGGTTGCAGGTTCGATCCCTGGCCTTGCTCAGTGGGTTAAGGATCCGGCGTTGCTGTGAGCTGTGGTGTAGGTTGCAGACGCGACTCGGATCTGGCATTGCTGTGTCTGTGGCATAGGCCTGCAGCTGTAGCTCCGATTAGATCCCTAGCTTGGGAACCTCCATATGGCGCGAGTGCAGCCCTAAAAAGCAAAAAAGAAAAAAAAAGCAGTTTTCAGTGTGATGGCATTTGGGAAGGGGCCTTTGGCCAGTGATTAGGTTTTTAGGTTGGAGCCTTACGAATGGGATAAGCGCCCTTAAAAAGGATCCCGGAGGAGTTTCCGTGGTGCAGCAGGTTAAAGATCTAGCATTGTCACTGCACTGGCACAGGTCACTGCTGGGGCTCAGGTTTGATCCCTGGCCTGCTAAATTCTGCATTCCACGGAGTAGACAAAAAAACGGATCCCAGAGAGCTCCTTCCCCCTTCTACCAGGTGAGGACACAGTGAAATGTGCCAGCTGTGAACCAGGAAGCAGAGCCTCACCAGACCCCAAACCTATTGGCCCCTTATCTCAGACTTCCAGCCTCCAGAACTGTGAGAAATAAATTTCTACTGTTTAGAAACCACCCAGTCTCTACTATTCTGCTACAGCCACCTGAATGAACTCAGACAGCTCCCAAAGCCATTTCTAGAGCCTCTGACAATGGGGGCTCTGAGAGCATCTGTAGGAGGCAGCCCACTCCCTTGCCCAGCTCAATCCAGGCCTGAGATGCCCACCAGTGAGCACAGCTCCTTTCAGGAGAAAGCCTCCTGCATCCACCCCTCTGGGATGCTCAGCAGCTTGGCCCCGGCCTTGGTCATCATTTATCTCCAAGGGGAAGAGCTGAGGAAACTAAGCAACTATAACAGCCACAAAGTCCACGATCAGGTTCTCTCACCCCCTCAGAACCGTGACATACCTGATTCCAAGTAGCAAGATTGACTTTATCAGCTGCATTGAAGGCCATGATATTATATTTTTTGGTGGTATTTCTGGAATGGACAAAAGAGGCAGCGCTCAATCATTCATTCAGTAAACCCTCCCTGGCTCAGCCCTTTGTGCCAGGCAATGCTGGGGACCCATAAGACCTCAAAGGTTCCCGCTCTGTTGGGGAAGTGGAATCCATATTCCCAACCCCATTCAGAAAAAGGGACAAAGATTTCTGGGAACCCAAGATCTGCGCATAACTGGGAACTCAGTCTTGGGCAAGGGGGGGTAGGTGACAGATAGGGAATATAGTGGAACTAACATTTGCAGGATCCACAAAAATCCACCCAGCAGTCACAGTTGGCATTTCTGGCAGAGGGAATGGTACTGTTTTTGTTTCGTTTTTTGCTTTTTAGGGCCACACCTGCCACATATGTAAGTTCCTAGGGTCCAAACGGAGTTGCAGCTGCCAGCCTACGCCACAGCCACAGCAACACTGGATCCTTAAACCACTGAGTTAGGCCAGGGATTGAACCCGCATCTTCATGGATATTAGTCGGGTTCTTTACCTCTGAGCCACACGGAACTCCCCGTACTGTGTATTAATAATGTACCCATTCGTTCATTCATTCACTCCTTTCAGAAAAAAGCGATGCCCCAGAGGCCTCAGCTCAACCCCAGCCCTGCCCTTAGGTTGCTGCCGGTCCGGAAGCAGAATCAGGAGGTGCCAGGAACGGCTGAAGGCTCCTGAAGGTTTTAATCCCTTTTGGGAGATGGGGAAGTAGAGTCTGGGACTTACTTGGGAACTCGTACAACATATTCAGTGACATTCTGGCTGCAGGGGCCCTGAGAGAAGAGAAAGCAGGACAGTGAGTGAGGGGGTACAAAGGCTGCCAGGACCCCGGAACCGCCAGCCTTACACTTACGAGGGCCGCCATGGATTATGGTTGGAACCTAGTCCGAGCCTCGTCCTTTTCGATTCCTCCGCGATGAGGGTCTCTCGGTCCCGCTGAAGCCGTCCTCGAGGTGTCGCCTCTCCGGCCCCGAGCGAGGACCCCAAGCCCGGAGTGCCGCCAATCCTGGGAAAAGCTATCCGGAGGTGGCACTGGGACAGCGGTCAGCCGCTGAAGCCTCTCGCGCCACGTCTGCGCCTGCGCAGCCACTTAAACCGGAAGCGAACGTCTCCGTCGGGCCGCGTCATAGGTTCCGACTCTGATAAAAGCAGCACCTATTACTGCTCCTTCGTCCGCTGACCTCAATATATAGTGAGGCTAACTCAATCACGCCGTATAGGAACACCCCCCACCCCGTGACGTCTCAATTAAGGACCGCGGGACGTCTTGGGAAGGGGTGGGGAAACAAGCCAAAGCGCTCAGGAGTCTAGCGCATGCGCTACTCCACTCCGGAAGTGAGTCCGAGGGGCGGTGTTACCATGGCACCCGAGACCTCCTTCACACGGAAACACTACCGCTCCACTTGAGCCTCTTTGGTGTTCATTTTTTCCCTAAGCCCCGGGGCGGGGGGGAAACCGTTATCTCGTCAAATGATCGGGCCAGGGGCCCTTGTGACGTTGGAACCGAGCCAGGAGGGGTCAGGGCGTGGGTGGGGATGGGGCGCGATCACCCCACCGGCCGCTGGCGGGATGGGTCTGTGCAAGTCCAAGCTGCCCCAGATGAGCAGGCCCCTGAGGCCCCAGAAGAGTAACATCGCGGCGGTGGCTGGCTAACTGCAGGGAAGGGAAGGAGGCTATAGAGGGCAGGAGAGAGGTGCGAGTACCCTACCCGTCCAAGTCCGGGTGTGCACACACCCCTCCCCCACCATGTAGTAACACAACTGCGCATGCTTGGGATCAGCCATTCATTGAGCCACTTGAGCACCTGCTGGCTGAGTTCTGGGCCATCGCGAATGTGACAAACCAGCTCCTGTGCTCTTGGAGGTTGTGGTGGATTAGACAGTCTCAGAAAATGATACCTACAACCCAGGAGGAACGGGGCTGTTACAGGGAAAGAGCAGGTGGCTCTTGGAGCTCAGGGAAGAGGGAAGTTTTAAACTAGCAGTTGGCTAAGCAAAGGGGAAGGGAAGCAAGACACAAAAACTGCACCATAAACTACAGCACTCCATGGGTGTGTCTGATAGCTATGGACTTTCATTTATATCTCACCCACTACCATACGTCAGAAATCACACCAACTACTTTGAAATACAGAGACCGGGAGTTCCATCGCGCACCGGAAAGGAATCAGACTAGGAACCATGAGGTTGTGGGTTTGATGCCTGGCTCTGGCATTGCCATGAGCTGTGGTGTAGGTCGCTGGCTCAGCTTGGATTTGACGTTGCTGTGGCTGTGGCGTAAGCCAGTAGCAGTAGCTCAGACTGGACCCTTAGCCTGGGAACCTCCACAGGCCTTGGGTGCAGCCCTCCAAAAAAAAAAAAGGAAAAGAAATAGAGAGACCAGATGAGGAAGACAAATAATCCTTGTCCTCATGGAGTATGGAGTACAGCAGTCTGGCTGGGGAGACAAGAGCAAGTAAACAGGCAAAACCATTACCCATCGAGGGCATTGCTGGAGGGAATGGGATTCTGAGACTAGAAATAATGGAATTATTATAGACAGAGCGTATAGAGGACCTAATGGGTGAGCTACGCCTTGAAGGAGGTGGGGCAGGGACTTCTGGGGTGGGGGGAACATCAGGAGAGGAATGAGTTCCAGGGACAGAAGGGAGGCCACTGGGGCTGGAATACAGTAAAGGAAGAAGAGGAGGGGATGGAATGACACTGGAGGGATGGGCCGGTCCCTGCCCCTCTGTGAGTCTCAGTTTCCTCAACTGTAAAATGGAGTGATGGGATTATTGTGATGCTTTCAAGGAGGTGCTGCATGCAAAGGGCCTGGCTTGCTCGGATTCACATCCTCATCCACACAACCCGCAGCAGCACTGACGCATGCCCTACCTGGACATGCCACTAGATGTGGAAATGCACCCCCAGATGCCACACTAGGGCAAAAACAGGTCCACCAGCATTTCTGTGTCCCATGTTGTCAAGCTGTGCCTACAATCACCTTGGTGCCCATTGGCCCTTACAGGCACCAACCCTGCTGCCTCCCTCCTCCTCAGGCACCACAGACATCCTCAGGTTCCCCTGATCATCTTCATGGAGGCCCAGGCTGTAGCAAAGGGACACAGTGCAAGAACACGGCAACCAAGTACAGCTTCTGCCATGTGGGGCTAGGGAGGAACTTCCCAGGAAGGCACTGTGGGAGCTGAGGGGCCCTGAAGGCCACGGCCACTGGCTGCTGCTGTACTGCCCTGAGCCTCTGTGTCCTCAACTGTAAAATAGGAGAGCAGCTGGTGCACAGCAAAGGCCTGTGCTGCAGGGCTGTGCTGCAGGTTGGATGACATCATTCCTATAAAGCACCTGGCAGAGTGCCTGGCCCTTTAAGAAACACTCAGATTTGGCTAGTGTTTATTCCCTTTCAGACCCAGGGTATCTGTATCAGGGGTCACCCTTGCCCCCCCTTTCCTCACTGTAAAATGGAAGTTACTCCACTACCTCACAGCAGTGATGAGCAAATGAGCCCAGCCAGCCAGAGAGTCGCTGAGCCCAGTTCTCAGAAGTGCTTTCCAGAGGCCCCGGCATATCAGAGCAGACTCTGAATCCAGAGCGCTGGGCGGGCGGGTGTTCCCCCCAAATTCACCAGAACTTGCCAAGGTGATCTCACAGGTGAGGGGCCCTGGCCACTGAATGCAGCCGCCCCTTCTCTCCCCAGGGCATCATCTTCGATATGATCAGCGACCACATGCTGTCCTGTCCCAAGAGCCAGGGCATCCTCATTGATGGCTTCCCCAGGGAACTGAGACAAGCCAAGGGATTTGAGCACATTGTGAGTGACCCCAAAGCGTGCAAGGGTCCGGGCCTCCCTCCCCACCTCCAGCGGAGATAAGAAGGGGCGAGAGGAATTGAGACCAGGAAATAGAGGTTGGCATTATCTAGGAGATTGTTGGAAGCATCTAGAACCTGCGTAAAGAGCTAATGTGCTCTCTGAGGCCAGGGACAAAGTCGTTTTAACATTTCCCTGCACTTCATAGACAAACTATTTGACCACTGCGTGGCGGGTGGGTTTAGCATCACCGTAAAGATGGAATACAGCTCTTCATTCATCTGTTTATTTAACCTTCTGTCCCTGAAATAGTTCTTGAGGACGAGCTATATCCTTGGGACTGTACCAAACACATGGGGTCCCTACTCTTAGGGCTCAACAGAGAGGCACCAGCCACGAGTTCTGTTCAAAACAAAACAGGAGTTATCGCTGTGGCACAGCAAGATAGATGGCATCTCTGAAAAGCTGTGATGCAGGTTCGATCCCCAGCCTGGCACAGTGGGTTAAGGACCCAGCATTGCCACAGCTGCTGCATAGGTAACAACTTTGGCTCAGATCTGATCCCTGGCCTAGGAACTCCATACGCCATGAGGCAGCTGGGAAAAAAAAAAAAAAAAGGAAGAAAGAAAGAAAAAGAAACAGAGGAGTTCCCGTTCCGGATGCAATGGCAACAAACCCAACTAGTATCCACGAGGACTCAGGTTTGATCCCTGGCCTCGCTCAGTGGCTTAAGGATCAGGTGTTGTCGTGAGCTGTGCTGTAGGTCCAGACGCGGCTTGGATCTGGCATTGATGTGCCTGGGACGTAGGCTGCCAGCTGCAGCTCCTATTCGACCCCTAGCCTGGGAACTTCCATAGGCCGCAGGTGCAGCCCTAAAAAGCAGAAAAAGAAAGAAAGAGAGAGAAATTTCTGGTGGTGATAAGGTCAGTGAAGAACATCAAGGGAGTTCCCCGGTGGTCTAGCAGCTAAAGGATTCGGCACTGTCACTGCTGTGGTGTGTGTGTGTGATCCCTGGCCCAGGAACTTCTGCATGTTCTGGGTGGGGCCGGGGGAAAAAAAAAAAAAAAAAAGAACAAAAAACAAAATGACATCCTGGAGAGGCACCAGTGGGCCACATCAGTTTGGGTGATCCAGGTGGGATGGCCCCTGCAGCGGGGACACTGGGAGCTAAGTGATGGAAGAGCCAGTCGGACAGACAGCGATGACTTCATGAAAAGTCATCCATCTGGGCACCTGAACAGCCACAGCTGGAGTGTTTGGGGAGGGCTCAGCAGGAAAAGAGAAACTACAGCAGGCTGGGGCCCCCGGGCTCTGCTGGCACTTGCCAGTGGAAATGCCTCCAGGCCCAGTAAAGGAGTCAGACAAAGGTCACCTGGGCGGAAGGTGGCAGGGAGGGCTGGGTGGGGCCGGGTGGGGCCCTGCCCTATGTTCACACCTCCACTGAATCCACTGAAGCAATCCTGTCCTGGTTCATGGTGATGAAGGTAAAGGGTAAATATCGGGCTCCCTCTCCTGGCCTGGGCGCTCCGAGGGCAAAGGCCAGGCTAACAAAAGCCTCTGCCATCGTCAGCACCTGGCCAAAAGCAGGTGCCTGGTCACCGATGCCAGCTGGATGGGCTCCACCAGTGGCTGTAAAGCATCAGGGCAGAGGCTCCCAACTCCCTGCCCTTGGCCCCGTGTGACCCATGGATGCATTTGGTTTGGACTCTTCAGCATTTGACACTATTTTTTAAAATAGTGGACAACCTTCAAAAATCCAGAAAGGCCACATCAAAACCCCCAGCTTCTCTTGAAAAAAGCCTGACTTGGCAACATAGGGGGCCGGCACGTCCCCATGGCAACAGCAGTGTGAACTCCTCCTGAGCTTTTTATCAGTCCAGGGCTGTTCTCGACTCGCTGCACAGATGAACTCTGGTCTTCCTGAACATTCCAGGCACCCGCATCATTAGCACCCTACTTTTTCACAGAGGGATTAGGGAGCTCGCCCAGGTCACACAATTTAGGTGGCTGAGGCAAGACCGAGGCCCCAGTTTCAAGCACGTGGACAGGGTGTGCCCTCTGTACTCACTGCCGTCCCCGCGACACCAGCTCCCTGTTCTTCACTAGGGGCCAGCTTGCATTGTGGTTCCACGCTAAGAGGAACAGCGCACATGCTTTGCTCTAGAAAGCTCTCAGAAACAAGAAAATGAAGATAAACGGGGCTATAGGTTATAGAGTGGGTTTTCCTTGCAGAGAATTTTGTAGATTTCTGCGAGACACCTGGGCCCTGTAGGTCTTTGAGCTTGTGGGGACCCCTGCCTTAGGCTCTGTCCAGGGTCTGTGTTGGAAGGTGTGTCCGGAGCTACCCAGTTTGGACTTTCAGCTGTGATCTGCCAGGCTCGCCAGCCTGGCTGGTGGAGAGTGGGAGCAGCAGGTCTGGCATGAGGCTGGAGCTCCAGAGCAGAAGTCTCATGCTCAAGGGCACGATGCCCAGGAATTCTTCCCTCTGCCATTCCTGCTCTCTCCGTGCCTTGAGGATCGAAGGTGCTGGAATTCACAGAAGGCCAGGGTTAGGCACGACCTCGGTGTTCCCAGAAGACCAACGTCACTATTTTACATCCGAGGAAAATGAGGCCAGAGCAGAGAAGGTTCCCTGAGGTTAGCCCCGCCTGACGGTTGGCGGTGGGCCGGCCTAGTTCAGGCGCTGGCTTTGGAGGCAGCGAGACAGGGGTTCAGGTCACACTCGGTCACTGTCTCCACCTGTCCACACTGGGTCAGTCCTCCCAGGCTCAGTTTCCTCATCTGTGAACACAGAGAAATACTCCCAGCACCTCCTCCATGAGGCTGGGCGGATGCCTGGGACACCTTGACATCTGTCCCCGAGATGGCTGCAGTCACCTCTGCACCCGTCCCGAAATCCCAAGCTCTGGGGAGTCGACCTGGGACTGTTCGTCTGGATCTCAGCCCAGCCCTCGGCGAGTAGAGTATGTTGAATGATCATTACCCAGGAAGGGCGGTGGACAGGACCAGAGGATGCACGTATGGCTCCAGTTATCCTAATCAGGCTGCAGCCCCAGGAACAGGCTCCCTGCAATGCCCAGGGACAGGAGGCCCACATTATCCTAGTGTCTCCTATATTGTGGGACAAAAGATGATCTGGGGAGGGTCCCAGAAGGACAGTTTAACATATTTTTTATTTTTTTGCTTTTTTAGGGCTGCACTTGAGGCATATGGAGGTTCCCAGGCGAGGGGTCTAATCGGAGCTACAGCTGTTGGCCTACACCACAGCCACAGCATCGCAGGATCTGAGCTGCATTTACGACCTACACCACAGCTCATGGCAATGCAAGATCCTTAACGCACTGAGCGAGGCCAGGGATTGAACCTGTGTCCTCATGGATCCTAGTCGGATTCGTTTTTGCTGCTCCACGACAGGAACTCCAAACATGATACATATTTTAAACTGCTTGCTAGGAGTTCCCTGGTGGCTCAGTGGGTTAAGGATCCCAGGTTGTCACTGATGTGGCTTGGGACACTGCTGTGGTGTGGGTTCCATCCCTGGCCTGGGTAACTTCCACATGCTGCAGGCACAGTCCCCCCCAAACAAACAAACAAAAAAAGCTTGTTTACTAATTACAACCTCACAGGAAATTGCCAAGATAGTGGACAAGCCATGCACCATTCCAGGCTCCCGGGAATGGTGATATCTTATTCAACTGTCTTCCAATATCAGCCCTAGTTTGTATTTGTTTTCACAGTCGCCTCCATGGCCAAGTGACATCCACTTTCCATTTCCCAAAATGTTACCGCTGCCTTAAAAAAAAAAAAAGTTAAACAGAAAAAGGAAGTGGATGGAATTCAGTCTTAAAATAACATTGCTGCCAGTGAAACGCCGCGACTCATGTCAGCCAGTGCGTGTTTACCCCTGGAAGCCTGATGCTAGAGAACCGGGGACAGAATGAAGACACTGCATCACAGCCACTGTCCTCACTAGGAAAGAGAAGTGTTCTTGGTATCTGTGTGTGCTCCGTGCTCCCTGAGTGGAAGAGCCAGCAAGGAAATCTTTGGTGTTTTCACGACGCCAAATTTCAAACACGTGCAAGATTGGAAGGGTCCAAGAGGTCTCCTCTGGTCCCGATCAGACTGCCATTGCGCTTTGGCCATCCTTGCTTTACCAGTGCCGGCACCTCTGGTTGAGATCACCCGTTACTGTTCAGAAACATATCCCAGATCCTGTCATGGGCGTTTCCTCTTCCAAATGCATCCCAGGTGATTAACACGAATCCCCTGAGGCTGTCCGATGTCCCATCCACATCTGCATTTCCCCCAAGGCTGAAAAAGGGCTCCTTGAGTTCCAGCTGGTCAGATTTAGGAATAAAGCAGAGGGCACGTCTTGCCAGACGCCTCCCAATCCAAGACAGGCAGTACCCCCTGCTTGCTCTGTTAAAGACTCCGGCTCTTCTGTACAAAGTCTCACACTTGGGACTGTTCTACGTGCGTTGTCTTCCTCCATCCCTCGGCTGCCCTGTACACTGAAAGTGAACTACAGGCGTTCTCAGATTCAGGCTCCCTGAGTTTTGTGCTTTTCTGTGTAACCCACGAATATTTTCGTATATATTTCCTAAAAGATGAAAACTTTTGTGAAGCGGTAGTGCTTCTATTATCACCCCTTAATGTCCTTCATGTCATCATATAACCAATCATTATGCAAATTTTTGTAAATATCTCCAAATCTTTTTTTGTTCTTTTTCTTTAAAAAAAAAAAAAAATGGCTGCAGTGTGCAGCGCCCGGATGTGGAATCTCAGTTCTCAGACCAGGCTACTGAACCTGAGCCCCAGTGGTGAAAGTGCTGAATCCTAACCACTAGCCTACTGGGGAACTCTCAAAATCTTTTTTTTTTAGCATCTTGCTTTTATTTTTGTTTTTTGTCTTTTCTAGGGGCCACACCCGCGGCATTGGAAGTTCCCAGGGGAGGGGTCGAATGGGAGCTGTAGCTGCTGGCCTATGCCAGGGCCACAGCAACGAGGGATCCAAGCTGTGTCTGTGACCTACACCACAGCTCACGGCAAGGCCAGATCCTTAACCCACTGAGCGAGGCCATGGATTGAACCCACAACCTCATGGATACTAGTCGGGTTCGTTAACCGCTGAGCTGTGACGGGAACTTCTAAGCAACGACTGTTGTGTGTGTTCCTACTGCTTCACTGACCGGCCATTCCCCCAGCGCTTCCCCTCCCCTCGCCTCTCCCTATTCCCTGAGACACAACAGTATTGAATTAGATCAATTCATAACACTCCAACGGCCTCAAGTGTTCCGGTCAAAGGAAGAGTCACACATCTTTTACCTTAAATCAAAAGCTAGAAATGATTAAGTTCAGTGAGGAAGGCAGGTCGAAAGCCGAGACAGGCTGAAAGCTGGGCCACTTGCAGCAAAGTTAGCCAGGTTGTGAATACAAAGGAAAAGTTCTTGAGGGAAATCAAAAGTCCAGTGAACCTACAAATGATAATTAAGTGAAACAGTGTTGTTGCTAATATGGTTAACATTTTAGCGGTCTGGATAGAAGATTAAACCAGCCACAACATTCCATGAAGTCAAAGCCTCATTAAAAAAAAAAGAGGGAGGAGCTCCCATTGTTCAGCGGTAACGAACCGGACCAGAGTCCATGAGGACTTGGGTTCGATCCCTGGCCTCACTCAGTGGGTTAAGGATCTAGAGTTGCCATGAGTTGTAGTGTAGGCTGCAGGTGCAGCTTGGATCCTGTGTTGCTGTGGCTGTGGTGCAGGCTGTCAGCTAAAGCTCTGATTTGACCCCTAGCCTGGGAACTTCCATATGCCATGGGTGCAGCCTAAAAAGACAAAAAAAAAGCCTCATTCAGAGAAAGACCCTCTCTTCAGTTCTATGAAGACTGAGAGAGGTGAGGAAGCTGCAGAGGCAAGTTGAGGAGCTGGCAGAGGTTAGATCGCGAGGTTGAAGGAAGGAAGCCGTCTCCCTAGGAGAAAAGAGTGAGGAGAAGCAGCAAGTGCTGGCGTGGAAGCTGCAGCAAGTTACCCAGAAGATCAGCTCAGATCACTCACAAAGGTGGCTCCACGAAACAGATTTTCAATAAAGATGAAAGAAGCTTCTATTATTGGAAGAGGGTGCCATGCAGGACTTTCCCAGCTAGAGAGAAGTCAGCGCCTGGCTGCCAAGCCTCAAAGGACAGGCGGACTCTCGTTAGGGGCTGAAGCAGCTGGTGACTTTCGGTTGAAGCCAGTGCTCATTTGCATACCTAAAATCCTAGAGCCCTTCAGAGTTATGCTAAATCTACTCTGCCCGTGCTCTATAAATGGAACAACAGCGCCTGGGTGACAGCACATCTGTTGACAGCCCGGTTAACTGTATATTGTAAGCCGACTGTTGAGACCTAGTGCTCAGAATAAAAAATTCCTTTCAAAATACTACTGCTCACTGACAAAGCACCTGATCACCCAGGTGCTCTGGTGGAGATGGACAATGAGATTCATGTTATTTCCCTGCCTGCTGCATAGCATCCATTCTGCAGCCCATGGATCAAGGAATCATTTCAACTTTCAAGTCTTATGATTTAAGAAATACATTGTGGGAATTCCTGTCGTGGTTCAGTGGTTAACGAATCTATCATCTATGAGGACACAGGTTTGATCCCTGGCCTTGTTCAGTGGGTTAAGGATACGGCGTTGCCATGAGCTGTGGTGTAGGTCTCAGACACGCCTCGGATCTGGCGTTGCTGTGGCTGTAGTGCAAACTGGCAGCTGTAGCTCTGATTCAACCCCTAGTCTGGGAACTTCCATATGCTGCAAGTGAGGTCCTAAAAAGCAAACAACAACAACAACAACAAAAAACAAAAACACATTTGTAAGGCGATAGCTGCCATAGATAGTGATTCTACTGATGGATCCCGGTAAAGGCAATTGAAAACCTTCCAGAAAGGATTCACCATTCTAGATGCCATTAGAAGTATCTGTGATTCATGGGAAGAGGTCAAGATAGTGACAGTAACAGGAATTTGGAAGAAGTCAGCTCCAACTCTCCCGGATGACTCCGAGAGGCTCAAGACTTGCGTGAAGGAGGAACTGCAGATGCGGTGGAAAGAGCGGAGAACTAGAATTAGAAGAGGAGCCTGAAGACAGGACTGAGTCGCTGCCTTGTCAGGATAAAGCTTAGCGGATGAGGGGTTGCTTCTTGTGGGTGAGCAGAGAGAGTGGTTTCTGGAGATGGAATCGACTCCTGGGCAAGAAGCTGCGGAGGCTGCTGAAATGACAACAGTTGATTTAGGGGGTTACATGAACTGAGCTGATAAAGCAGCGGAGGGTTGGAGAGCACTGACTCCAACTGTGAAAGAAGTTCCGCTGCGGAGAACATGCTCTCAAACAGCAGCGCCACAAATCAACTATAATAAAAATAATCTTTTTTTTTTGTCTTTTTTGGGCCATAGCCGCAGCATATGGAGGTTCCCAGGCTAGGGGTCCAATCGGAGCTGTAGCTGCCGGCCTACACCACAGCCACAGCAACGCCAGATCTGAGCCGCGTCTGAGATCTATACCACAGCTCACCACAATGCTGGATCCTTGATCTGATGAGCAAGGCCAGGGATCAAACCCGCAACTTCATGGTTCCTAGTCGATTCATTTCTGCTGTGCCACAATGGGAACTCCTAAAAATACAAATCTTTAAAAAAAAAACAGCAGTGCCTGCTACAGGGAAATCATTCGTGAAAGGAAAAATGATCCCTGGTCTGGGAACTTCCGCATGCTGTGGGCATGGCAGAAAGAAGGAAAGGAAGGAAGGAAGGAAGGGAGGGAGGGAGGGAGTCAGCAGTCATCAACATTAAGGCAAGACCCTCCAGCAGCAAAAAAATAACGACTCACTGAAGCCTCAGATAATGATTAGCATTTTTTAGCAAGAAAGTTTGCTTTTTTTTTTTTTTAGCTTCACCCTTGACATGTGTAAGCTCCTGGGCCAGGGATCAAACTTGCACCACAGCAGCAACCCAAGCAGCTGCAATGACTCGCTTAACTGTGACATTCACTTTACTGCGGTAGTCTGGACCCAAAACCCCCCATATCTCAGAGGTCTGCCTCTTAGGTGCACCTTCCATCTCTCTTTTTAATAAATTAATGTATTTATTTTCGCCAAGCCAGGGCAGGCAGAAGTTCCCCAGTCAGGGATGGACTCTGAGCCACAGCAGTAACCAGAGCCAAAGCAGTGACAGTGCCAGATCCTTAACCCACTGAGACACCAGGGAACTCCCTGTGTCTGTTTATTGAAGAAACCTAGTCTTTGGCTCTTTTATTTCACGCAGCGTGGACTTTACTGATCACGGTTTTGCTCTTGTTTTTAGACCACGTTCCCCTCTCCTCCATGTGTCCTGTGAATAGTATGACTAGAGTCTGATTTGGGGCTTTGATTCCATTTTTCCAATTGCGCTTCACAGGTGATGATGTGAACTCCCGCTGGGTAGCAAGTAATGTTTAGTCGTCCCTTTGCCGTGGTTGGTTGGCTTTTTTTTTTTTAAATGTGTTTCAGTGTGTCATTTCTGAGAAGTCAGGTCCTTGAAAGTTCGGCCTGGGCTCAGGCGGTAGACTTGGCAAAGGGAGAAGAACAGGATTTGTGCTGTGCTTGCAGAGCTCTTTTGCTATCCGATTTGGTGTGGATTTGGTGCACTGTGACTTTTTAGTACTGCACCGTTTCAGGAGGCTCTTTCATGCCTGGCTGCCCCACTCCTACTAAGTGATCTGCTATAGGCTGAATTGTGTCCCCCTAAACCCCCTATGTGGAAGTCCAAATGCCCAGGACCTCAGCATGTGACTGGATGTGGAGGTGGACCCTAAAGAGGTGTTTACTTTAAGAGGTCATGAGGATCGGTGCTGGCCCAGTATGACTGGCGTCGTCACAAGAAGAGGAGATCTGGATGCAGAGGAAAGACCCTGTGAGGACACAGGGAGAAAACAGCCATCTTCCGGCCAAGGACAGAGGCCACCAAAGGAATTGACCCTGCCAGCGCCTCAGTCTCAGATTTCTAGCCTCCAGGACTGTAAGGAAGTGGAATTTCTGTTGTAGGGGTCGCCGGATCTATGGTACTTGGTGCGCAAACTCCTACAAGATCAGCTGGGGTGGGGGGACTGCTGTAACATGGCCCATCGACCTGTGTATCCATGGCTGCATCCGTTGCTGATGGGGATCAATTACTTCATATTCTGAACCCTTAGAAATGTGTGGTTTTCTCTTTCAGTAATTTTTTTTTCTCACATAGGCTCACTGGAATACTTCCCTAAAAAAGAGCTGTCCTTCCTCAATGAGGGCTGCTTGGTTACTGTGAAATACAGTTGCTACCACACAGTGGTAGGTGCTATGCATGATTATCCTTTCCCCTCAAGGGACATTTTCAGAGAGGTGGGTGTCCGAATTGTCTCTGATGGTGACAGTGAGGTTCATTATTCTGTCTTCCTTTGTTTCGTTCTCTTTCTCATCCTTACCAACTTGGGGATCTTGGTTGACTGGTTGATTGTTCATGCCATACCTGTGGCCTATGGAAGTTCCCCAACCACAGTTGCAGCAATGCTGGATCCTTCAACTCACTGTACTGGGCCAGGGATCCAACCCGCCCCTCTGTAACAACCTGAGCCGCTGCAGTGGGTTTCTCCTCTACTGCGCCACAGCGGAAATTCTGATCTTGGTGGGTTTTTTTTTTCTTTTTAGGGCCGCACCCAGGCTAGGGGTCTAACTGGAGCTAAAGCTGCTGGCCTACACCACAGCCACAGCAACACGGGATCTTAGCCGCGTCTGCAGCCTACACCACAGCTCACGGCAACACTGGATCCTTAACCCACTGAGCGAGGCCAGGGATTGAACCTGCAACCTCATGGTTCCTAGTCGGATTCATTTCCACTGCACCACAATGGGAACTCCCAATCTTGGTGTATTTAAAGTGTTTCGATCAGTCTTCCCTTTTGCTGTTGCTCAAGCTGGCACATCTTTGGCACAGCATCATTTAGACACAGCCCCATTTCACACCCACCTCTTTCTGCACAAGACTCCCCCCTCCCCCTTTCACATTTCCCACCCAGGCCTGGAATTGGCTACTTGTCCATGGAGCCCTTTTTCAGGGGTGTCCCACCTGGGTGCCAGATGCTCACTGGTACTGGGTTGTCAGCATTTCCTGGCCTTTCCAGCAGAGCTAGGAAACACACACTTAGGAAAGGGGAAAAAAATCACAAGTTCCTGAGTGTTTTATACGTTATTTGTTGTTGTTGTTGTTGTTCGTCATGTTGTTATAAATGGGGCCTTCTTTCTTTTTGCTAACTGGTAGTTTTTGTATACATGTAGGCTCTTGACTTCTGTTTGTTAGTGCTATATCCTGTTAATTTATGAAATTCTCTTAAGTCTGTTATTTTCTTGAGTTTTCCAGAAATATATCACATCACCTGCAAACAGATGATTTTATCTCCTTTCCAACTGGGTTTCTCCACTTGCTTTATCTCACTCCTAATCCTCTCATATCTTACTAAGTCATAATGGCAACAATAAGCAATTTTAGTCCTAGCTTTAGTGGGAAAGCAAGTTTTCATTAAGATACTAAGGAAATATTTCTGAGTTCCTAGGGCTTTTTAAAAATCAGGAATGCATAAATTTTGTCAATTAAATTGCTCTTTCTGGGAGTTCTCTGATGGCCTAGCATGTTAAGGCTCCTGTGTTCTCACTGCTGTACCTCTGTTTGCTGTGTAGCACAGGTTCGATCTCTGTCTCAGGAACTTCCACATGTTGCCCATGTGGCAAAAAACTAAAAACAAACAAACAAAAAAAAACAAAAACAAAACCCAAAAAAGAGAGAACCAAGAGAGAACCTTAAATAAATGTTACAACTCTCATTAAAAAAAAAAAAACACTCTGTTAACGAGGATTCTCATAACTTTTTCCTTACTTACGATGTTAACACAATAAATTATATTGAATCATCTTCAATTTCCTGGAATGAATCCCACTTGATTGTGATTTTTTTTTTTTTAATGCTGTTGGATTCTACCTTACAAGGAAATGCTGGAGAAACTAGAAGGTAGAGCTCACAGTTGGGTGGCCTTGGAGATCCAGGGAGGCGTCCCGAGGTGGGAGGGCAGAGCAGTGGTGTGGGTAGCCGTGAGCCGGGAACTCTCCTTCTTTCCCCAGTGAAAGTGCCTGGGCAAAAAGAAGGCAATCAAAAACTGCTTAAATCCATCTTAAAAGGAATATTTTAATCTAAATACTCACCAGTGAGGAACCAGTTAAGTAAAGTATGATACACCTATAAACAGAATACTACATAGTAATTAAAAATAAGTGGGGGACTTCCCGTTGTTGGCACAGTGGAAATGAATCCAACTAGGAACGATGAGGTTGTGGGTTTGATCCCTGGCCTCGCTCAGCGGGTTAAGGATCCAGTGTTTCCGTGAGCTGTGGTGTAGGTAGCGGACGCAGCTAGGATCCCACTTTGCTGTGGCTGTGGTGTAGGCTGGCAGCTGTAGCTCTGGCTGGACCCTTAGCCTGGGAACCACCATATGCCGCTGGTGTGGCTCTAAAAAGCAAAACAAATAAACAAATTTTTTAAAAATTGGGAATTTCCTCACTGCCAATCAGTACTAAGTGAATAAAATCAAGGGCAAATCGGTGTCTTTACCATTTGTATAAAGGAGGGGAAAAAAAGCATCAGAACTAGATTTGCCAGGTACAACACATGCCTAAATAGTTCTGGAAGGAGACGCATGAAATAGGTAACTCGATTGCCTCCAGGGAGGGTGAAACTGGGCACCTGGGGACAAGGGGACTCTTCACCCTTTCCCACTGGTGTTGCTGCTCCACCCGATTCCTCATCTCCGGAGGCAGGGGCGCAGGGGGCCACCGCACACAGCCTCTTCCTCACCCAGCCCCGTTCATGGGTGCCTAGGGCTGGGCCCCCAACACTGTCATCGTGGTTGACCGTTCTGTGGAGACTACGGTCCTGAGAGTGCTGCACCGGGGCCAGGTGGAGCACCGGGCAGATGACTGCCAGTCTGCCACCTGCCAGCGCCTGGGGATGCACTACACCCTGTTCGAGCCCATCCTGACCTTCTACCAGCCGAAGAATCTGCTCCGAAACGTAGGTCCTCCCAGGTTGCCGCTCACTCCCCTGGCCCCCCAGGGGAGCAGGTCCAGATGAAACAGCACAAGGTTTATGCCATCACCCTGCGCCCCAGGCCTCTCTGGGCCTCAGTTTCCTAGGCATGTACACTGAAGAGTTCCACTGCTTCCATTAGGCAGAATGGGTGCAGCCTGTGGCCTCCTAGCTAGGACATTTAAGGTCTAACATGACGACCAGCTCAAAAACTGCAAAATTAAATACACTTTAGAACATATCCACAAAACATAAGATTATGACAACCGGTCAACCAGAACTTAACGCAAATCCAGCCATGTGTTCTCAAGGTAGAAAGAAGGGATGTTTCAGTTTAGAGTGACCCATGTAATTCCTGTACTTTTGTTACTATGAAGATAGAGAACTCTGGTGTCATTCCTGCTCCCCGAACGAAGGTCAGAGTGACCATGACACAAGTTAGCCTCATTTACCAAGGATGCGATGGTGAGGCAGTGGGCTAGCCCGGCACAACCCCGATCCTATGCCCTGTTCCTAGGGACGGCATCTCCATACAGTTTGTGTGGCTAAGTACCCAGCTGTTAGTAACGTATAACCTTGCACCACAGCCTTCCAGACCCATTTCCCTTTTCCTCACCCACATGGCTTTGGGGCTGTACCTCCCCACTCTACAGTTAGTTAATAAAAAGAGGCCTTTGAACTTGTCTCCCCTTTGTCGGGGGTGGAGGACAGTGACACTCTATACTCAGAGCTGACCCCCTTTGCTTCCCCTCCTCCAGATCTTGGCAGAAGCTCCAGAAAACATTTTTGCCAAGTGCTGCTGTTACAGAGTCTGCAGTAAGGCAGGAGAGGGCTGGAGGCTCCTTCCCCTTGCCCGCCCCAGAGCTCAGAGGGTGCACTGCCTGAGGTGAGACGCCTGGTGAGGAAGCCCGGGGTTCTCATCTAAGCTAACTGTCCACATGACCCCAGAACAGCTTCCCGCTTCCCGGGTCACTATGCCACAAGTGGGCTGACTGGGGGGCACCAATGAACACTCTCACAGGGCAGGACCCTAACAAATCTGTAATGTCATGGGAGCTGGGAACGGCCCAGATTCCACCTCAAGTTTCACTAACAAAATAGGCCACAGCTGGGCTCGTATCAAGGCCAGGCTGACTCCCGTGAGGTGTGGCCACGGATCTGCTGTGGAGGCAGCTGTATCCAAGGGAACACCTGTCTCCGGGGACCCTCCCGGGTGCCTTGCTCCCCAAGTTCCCAGAGGGAAAAAGCTGGGGAAGGCTGCACCACTGGGGCTCAGCCCGCTTCTCCCTGGAAGACCAGATGGGCATTCTTTCGGGGGCCCACACCTCACTTTCATTGGCCAAGCCTTGCTCCTCATCAATTTGTTTCCTCTACAAACACAACTGCGGCCAGAACGCAGTTTTAGACAAAAAGCACTTTATTTAACCAAAAAAAAAGGGGGTAGGGGGCAAAGTTAGGAAAGCACAATGCGCCTGCAGAAAACTATTTTCTCTTCTATAATTTTTTCTTCAAAAAAAAAGAAAGAAAAAAAAGTACAACACAAAGCTTGTAATTTCCAATCACCATTATCAGGCTTTTACAACATCTATAAAGAACAAACATCTGCTTCAAAACTCTATGGGGAGAGAAAGAGAGACGGCACCCAGCAGACACGGGGAGGTTTTGTTATCATTTATTTGTGAAGTTAAAAACGAGCGATAAAAAGTAAAAACTGCCATACAATTTTTTGTTTTGTTCTCAATTTGTTTTCAGTTTCAATGTCCTCCGGAACAGATGAAACACGACAGACCAGTCCTGGGGGTCGGGGGCGGGAGGAACCGCGGGAGGGAGGGGAGCTGAGCTGGGGCGGAAGGAGAGCAAGAGGAGGAGCAGAGAGGCCGAGGGGCTGCCTGATGTGGGGCAGGGGCAGTTTTCCCTGCATTATCAACACCTGGTCCAAGGAATGTTCCAACTCTAACTAAAAAAAAAGAAATAGCAAGAATGACTTTTTTTCCTTTTTAAAAGTTTATTTTAAAAACATGAAGAGGGCCAAGGATGGTAATAGGGAGTGAATGAATTACTTTTTCCTGAAAAGAGGCAGTTTCAGGAAGGCTAGGGGGGAGGAGGAAGATAGATTTTTTTTTAATATATATATAATTTTATAGGTTTTGCTTTGCTTTTTTATTTTTAAATTTTTTTGCAGAGATTTAGTTCTCACTATCTTCTATGGCTGGCTCAACATGAAGGATCCCAATTTTGAAAGAAATAAAGCATGTGAGACATACAGAATGAGCGAGAGAGCGAGAGCCTGGCATAGCCCGTGCCATGACCTGTAAGCCACTCACAGCGAGGGCTCCCCTGGCACCCCCCTTGGCAGCCATCGCTCTCTCGACAAACAAACAGAAAAAAAAAACAAAAAAAACAAAAAAAAGCCCCCAAACAGAACAAAATGGAAAAAAAAATAATAAAGATTTTCACAGATGAAGAAGTTCACATTCATTCGATTCATTGAGCCTGCGGAGAGGGAAGAGATAGGAATTGGTCACTACGGGGAGGGGAGGGGGGCAGGAGACTGGGGGCGGTGGCAAGGAGGCGGCCAGGAAGCCCCTCTCCCGGGCCTGAAGGATGTGTCTGTAGCTGTCTAGTCAGTGCTCCAGGGACTCGGCTGAAGTCAGAATGGCTCCTTGATGGAGGAGAGAGAGACAGAGGAAGGAGAAGCAGGGGCCGCAGAGAGAGAGAGAAGCACTCAGGGTGGGAGGGGAGGAGGGTGCCCTCTGCCTTGAGGCGGCGGCGGCGGCTCCTGGCGCATCACAACATGAACAACCCGAGATCACGGTGTCCCCACAACACCCCTGTGAGGTAGGTTGGAAGGTGGCAGCGATCGTCACGCCCACTTCACAGACAAGACCAGGACACGCAGGCGGGCGCCAGAGCAGAGGCCAAGCCGGGCGGAGCGGCAGGGGGCTCCCCGCGCCTGTGCAGCACCCCGCCCGCCGGCACCTCGGCACCTTGACTGAGCCACACCAGGCCGCTTGCAGCACAGTTACTTGGACACGCGGGGAGACCATGGGTTCAAAAATAAAGGAATAAAGAGAACAAAAACCATACAAGTAATGCAGAGGAGGAAAAAAAATCCGTTTTCTTCCCAAGTGGCCAGAATTTGAGTGTGTTAGCAGCCAGGACGGCGACCAATATCTGAGCGGACGGCCTGCCCCCCACCCCCAGGACTACCCACCAGTTCAACAGTTCCTTCTTGTATTTGTTTCGCACTCTCCCCCAGCATCACGACAGCGTTACACAGGAACAAGCGGGCCGGCGGAGGGAGGCCTCTTCGTTTAACCTCTGGACCCAGCGCACACTTCCCCCGGCTTGTGGGGACTCCCGGAGACCTCTGGCCACACGGCCCCCGCTGCAGGCATCAAGGACACACCCCGCAGGGGAAGGGATTTCCGGCGCTACCCACTAAGGCAGGATGGACGGTAGCCGGGGGTTGGAAGGAAAAAGGAGGAGGAGGAGGGTGGCAATTCCCACTTGCCTGCTGCTGTCCCTGCTGTGTGGGTGGAGGCTGGGGGCCGCCAGGACCTGGAGTCTGTCCGTAGTAAGCGGCTTGCTGTCTGTAATATTCCGCCCAGGCGGCGCTGTAGTCTGGCTGGGAGCCGGGGGGTGCTCCCGGACCCCCTCCGGTGGCCACTTGAGCTGTGGGGGAGCAGAGGGTAAGTGACTGCAGCTGGTGTGAGAGTGGGCCTGGCCCTGTCCCCTGAGGCCCCAGCAGCTCACCCTGCTTCTTGTAGTACTCCTCCCAGGCCTTCGTGTAGTCCTGCTGTGGGGGTGCTCCAGGCTGCTGGGGCTGCTGGCCTGTGGAGGCAAGCGCCCAGAGGTCAGAGGACAGTGCAGGGACATGGCCACCGGCCTGCCTGCCCCTCTGGCTAACATGCACCTCTGGGGCAGCCTTCGCACTCACCAATCTTTTTGTAATACTCTTCCCAGGCCTTAGTGTAGTCCGACTGGCCGGCAGGTGGGGGCTGAGGAGGCTCGCCCTGGGTGGGTGGGGCCGCGGGGGCCGGTGCGGGGCCGGGCACGGGGCCTGGGGGCTGCTGGTAGTAGTGTGAATAGTAGGCGGCCCAGGCAGCGTTGGGGTCTGCAGCAGCTGCAGCAGCTTTATCTGCAGAAGAATATGTGGGTTGAGGAGTGACCCAGGGAGCCGACCCCTCCCCACCTCCCCTGGCCAAGTCCTGACTTACTTGGGTCATGAGGAGCAGGCGGTTGCCACTGGGGGTAGGTGTTTCCCCAGCCCTGGGGTGGGTACTGGTGAGGAGGGGGGCCTCCGGCACTGCAGGAGGAGAGACAGTACACGTGAGCCAGGCTGTGTCCACTAAGGACAGCATGGGTGGGCAGGGGGTGCAGAGCACCACCTGCAGGGAGCTGCGTGTTTCTGGCCCAAGGAAAGGTGTCAGAAGAACAATGCGAAGGACTTGGGCTGCCTTGGCTCAAGAACATGAAAGTCCCCAGGTGAGACATGCAGGGATTTATGTAAGGGGTGGAGGAGACCAGGGGCAACACCTACGGCATCTTCTAAAAATGGTGTCTATATTGCCTCCTGGTCCCCCACTTTCTTAAAAAAAAAAAAAAAAAAAAAATGGTGTCTATGAAACAAGGGGCTGGAATGGATGGTGTCTGGGGCACAAACACTGTACTTCCGTAAGGCGGGCATGGACCTCCTGGTGGTGAAGAAAAGAGACTGCTCCTCTTCAACAGTGACCCCACATCCCAGAGCCCAGGAGGCTGGCAGGAATACTCACTGAGGGGGAGCCCCAGGTGGCCCCTGATTGAAGGGCCCGGGGTTGAAGGGCCCCATGGGGCCGGCAGGGCCTGGTCCCCCCGGGCCTGGTCCGACTGGGCAGAGGGGACCCTGGAGGAAGGAGGACCAGACGAGATCAGCGGGGTGGGAGGCAGGACCCGGACCCAGGCTCCCAGAATCCGCCCCCCGGGCCCACCTCAATCTTCTCCTCAATGAGTTGCTTGGCGTGGTCAATCTGCTGGGGAGAGCCCCGGATGATGAAGAGTTTGAAGTTGGGGTCCCCGTTGGGTGGCAGCTGTCGGGAGATCTCTACAAAGGCGCCAGTCTGCTGGTTTATGGCTTTCACGTTCTCGCCACCTATAGAAGGAGCCACAGGCAGTGAGGGAAGGGTGCGAAGACAGGGATGGAGGGACGGAGCCAGTGGCAGGGCCTACTCACCTCGGCCAATGACCAGCCCACACTTGTGAGTGGGGATGGAGAAGGTCATCTCTCCACCAGGGGGGCCCCAGTTGCCCTGACCCCTGCCTCGACCTCGGCCTCCGGGGGGCATGCCAGGACCCCCTGGAGGGCCTGGGGGACCACTCTGCAAGACAGGGAGGAGACAGGAAGGTGAATGCAGGAAGCCAGCCCGGCCCTCTTGCCCTTCTCGGCACACCTGACGCCACCTACCCTGAGGCTTTGGAGGAGATCGTTGATAATCCGTGCAGCGTGCTCACACCGGTCTGGGGGCCCCATTATGTGAGCTATCTTCTCGGGACCCGTCCCATCATCTGAGGCAGCACCCAGAAAGCAGAAATGCAGTTACAAGGGAAATGCACTCCATACTCCCCAACGCCGCTCTTTCAGGGCAGAGCCCCTACCGGGCTAGGAGTTTGAAATATCTCAGACTGAGAGCCGTTGGCCACCCTCCACCTATTCAGGAGCTGGGAAGGAGGCCTGCAGGCCCACACTCCCAGAGAAGGAAACTGATCGGATAAAACAAGGTGGTGGCTGAGGCTTCTTTTTGCATTTCGTAGGCCTAGAACTAACAGATGCACCTAACAAAACTAAGAATGACAACAATTCTCTTAAAAAGCACGTTTCATGACGGCCTAGAGGTTAAGAACTAGGCGTTGTCATTACTGTGGCTCAGGTTCGATCCCTGGCCCAGGAACTTCCATGTGCCACTGGCATAGCCAAAAAACCCCCACTTATTCCCACCGAGGCTTGGCAGGAGCCCAGGCTGCCATCAGGAGAGCCCTTTGGTGGGGGAGACAAAAGCGCAGATCTAGCAGAAGGGGAAAACCACTCCCCTTCGACTTGCCAAGTCTGCCTGTCATCCACTTTCTCACGTGGCTGTCCCACGGAGGAGGGACAAAGCATGTACTGCTGGTCTAGGAGTAACAAGGCAACACAAAAAGGCCTGACAAGCTATCCCTGGTGCCGGGCCAGCCCCTGACCTTGTTTAAACTGTATCCGTACACCGGCGTCATTCTGGATCTTCTTGATCATCTCTCCGCTCCGGCCAATGACCACGCCCACAGAATGCCTGGGCACTGGCACCTGGGGGAGAGCAGGACACAGGAGGATCGGCTAGGTTCTGCCTGCAGTCTGCTGCCCTCTACTGCCCACTAGCCAAGCCCCCATCCACCCTGGCAGTCTATCCTCCTGGGGAGGCTCATACTCACATCGATACCCCCGCCGATCCGGGATCCATACTCATTCCGGTCCCCAAAGCCACCCTGGTCACGCTCCCGTAGGATATCCATCACCATCTCGCAGGCTTGCTGCAAACACACCAGGCTTGCTGCTTCACACACGCAAGCAGTACCGCCCCAGTGGGTGCCCAGAGGTCACAGGCCTAAGCTAACAACTGACACACAATGTGTGGAGCTCTTTATCTGCTGCCCTAAGAGGCAGACGTCGTGAGCACCCCCATTTTCTAGAGTTTAGGCCACCTGCTCACGTACAAACAGCTGGGAGGTAGAATTCTGCACGAGAACACGAGCCCTGGACTGACTTCAAAGCCAGTGCTCTTAAAAACCTCTCCACTGGCACACAAATCTTCAGCCCACCTGCCTGCCCTCTCTCCTCCCCAGAACCTGCCCTTCCAACCCCCCAGGGTGTGCTCACCTGCACTTTGTAAGGATCTCCGATGATCCGAAGTGGTTTGTCCACATTTGTGTTCTGGGAACCATCTTGGATTAAAATCATCTTCACTCCAGCCCGTTCCTTTACAACCAAGGTTGACAGCGCTGAGTTTCAAAGCATTTGGGGCCATGGGGGGGGGGGGGGGGCACAGGCATGACGAAAGAGGATATAAAGGACTCTGGCAAAGCAGCCAGGGGTGGTGGTGTCCAGACACACAGCCCCAGGAAGGACACTTTCTCAGGCTGGGAGAAACCTCCGTCCCACCTCCTCACCTGCAGCTGCTTAATCGTCTCCCCGCCTTTGCCGATGACCAAGCCAGCCTTCCCTGCGGGGATCATGATCTCCTGCACTGTACCATTCTGGCCCCCATTGGCATTGTCATGGAACTGTCCAGGGGGGCCCCCACGACCCCGAGACACGATGTCATCCAGCATCATCTTCGCTTTCCTGGGAAGGGGAAGAGCGGTATTGTCACTGGTAGCTCCACCCAGGGCCAAGGGAAAGGGATTCCAACACATCTGCCTGACAGATGACAGGAGAGGGGTCCAGTCCCTGGGCTGGAGCTATACAGCCTCAGGTTCCCCAGATCTCAGTAAGCAGGGGACTCGCTGTGTCAACATTGCCCCCTGGAGAAGACAGGGCTGAGGGACATGGTGTGAGAGTCCCAACTTCAAAGGGATCCAGAGGGCCTCTGCCCACCCGACAGGCCCAGCCGGGGACTTACTGTACAGATTCCGGAGCTCCTGTCAAGGACACACTGCGCTCAGGTAGGCCGCCGCTGTCTGGGAGAGAAGAGAAGATAGGGTCAATGTCTTCCTGGGTCTGTGGACACTAGAAGGACCTTCCATGGAAGTGAGGAGACTTCTAGAACAATCAACAGCTACTTCTGCTACCATCTGGCAGCCTGACATTCAATCTACCTCCCAAATACCTGAAAGGATGCTCTACGCAAGGCCAAAACCAGGAAGCTTAAAGTTCAGTAAGAGAAAAAGATGACATGGAAAGAGAGATAGATTTCAGAAGATCCAAACTTAGATCCCTTCTATCACTACTGATGACCGAGCACCTTCTAGTCAATGAACCACATGTGTCAGGGCAGGGCGGCCCCTTAGAAACCTCCGCAAAGCAGGCACTTGCCAAGGAACAGGCAGAATTGGATTTAACCCTAAGCCTGACCCCGAAGCTTTTCTTTCTAATGAGCTCCCTCGCCTTGTACATTCCCACCTGTTCCCCACTAGGCATTTAAGCTCAGGTCGCAATTGAGCATCATGGTCCGAGACGGGTCTCGGGTGAGGCTTTCTGTACTCGATTCTAGCTCTTCTGCCTTGTTGGAAACAAGGAAACAGGAGTTGCAGTTATACCTCGACGTGTTGTGCTAGTTAAAATACTATGCTGAGCCTGGGCCATAGAACATACTTAATAAACACCAGCCTGGAGTTCCTGTCATGACTCAGAAGAAACGAATCTCGCTAGTATCCATGAAGACATAGGTTTAGTTCCTGGCCTCACTACGTGGGTTACGGATCTGGCATTGCCGTGAGTTGTGGTGTAGGTCAGACACAGCTCAGATCTGGCATTGCTGTGGCTGTGCCATTGGCCAGCAGTTGCAGCTCTGATTTGACCCCTAGTCTGGGAAACTCCATATGCCACAAGTATAGCCCTAAAAAGCAAAATAAACATAAATAAATAATAATAATCAAAAAATAACAAAACAAAAAACACCAGCCCTTCTACCCAATCATGACAGTCAAGGGGTTATTGAAGAGAAATGCCAAGAGCCCAGGTCCAGCCCAGCCCAGCTTCTCTCATTACCTGGAGAGATCTGCACTTTGCAGCCTGAATCCTGTTGAATTTTGTTAATCTGTTCGCCTCCTCTGCCAATGACTAGGTGGAGAAAAAAGAAGAAAAACAGAGCTTAATGGGGGGAGCCTGGGGCTGAGAGGACTGAGTGGAGAGCTCCATCACTTCCCCTGCCCACAGACGATGGAGAAGAGAGCACAAAACGGGCTCGTTCAGACCAAAGGTTTCTTCTGGACTGCCAGGAGACTGCCAGTCCAGGGTGGGGAGAATAACCTGCATCCCTGACCATGGTGACCCACACTCACTTAGTCCCACCATGCCATCCGGAACCCTGTACTCTTCGGTCATTGAAGTTCTGCAAAGAGACACAATGAGAGTCAGCCTTAGGTAGGGAGGTAAAGGGGATGGAAGAGCCTCCAAATGACACGGGAACCAAGATCTCACAGGCGTAAGCAGGGTATGACAATGGCGCGAGAACTCCCTTGCCTCACAAATCATCTCAACCTCTCGAGGCCTCAGTTTCCCCATCCAGGCCACGGAAGTCTTGGTCTAGGCTGGCGTGACCCCCTGGACCAGAGCTGCCCTACTGACTCAGGGCCAGAGCAAGAACGTCAACATTTTCACAGCAACCTCGTAGTGTCTTTTGATTTTAATTTTTAATTAAAAATTGTTTTGTTTCTTTTTCATTCAATTTTCCTACTAATTTACCTCATTTCACAAAACTTCTGGCTAACTGAAAAAAAAGAAGGAAAAACAATATGGTCCTTCACAAAGGATCTATGTCAGGTTCACTGAAGTCATTCTGGGGGCAAAACGGTAGGAAAGACCCTCCCCTTCTTTTCCCCCGGCTCCAGCAGCTCTCAGGGAACGAGCATTTGCAGACAATGGATGAGAAAGAAAGGCTAGCCCCCAACATTTTCTAGGAGGGACACCTGCGCTTTTGAGTGTCCCCACTCCAAGAAAAAAGCAAGGGGAAGCAGAGACCACCCTCCCTCATTACAGTGGAAGGCCACAGCCCTGTCCTCTTTACAGCCCCAGACAGGTAAATATGGGGGACAAATGAAGCCCCTTCAGCCTCTCAGGCCTCTCCCCAGTCGACCAGCAATGGAGACAAAGCCCTAAATGATGTGGCCCTCTCAGAGATCTCCCTCAAGTCAGTAAGAAAGGCCAGAGACTGAGAGGAAACATGTTCTCCAAATCACAACTCACCTGGGGGGAGGATGGATGGGTCCAAGCTGAGAACTGATGGCTGCAGAGAGAAAATCAAAGAAAAGATCGGCCTGGCTCCTTCCTCTTAGGGACCCCAAACGCTCTGGGCCCCTGGCACTACTGCCTGCATGAGGGGCAACTAGCACTTGTTACACTGCATCTGATGGGACCCCACCTCACAATGCAAACGCCCTGAGATTCTGCCCCAGTCAAGGCACTCAGGCCCATGGACGCCAGGTGATGAACACCAAGAGCCTCCATAAAAGAGAGGTGCTGTCTGCTCAGTACTTCTAGCTCCCTATTTTGGGCTAAAAAGCCCCTAGGATCCTGAAGCTGCCCTCTGCCTGTGTCACCCAATAGACTTACAGTCTCCTTGGGAAGCCAATTTCTTGCTTTCTGGTTGGTCTGTGTAAAGAAAAGAGGATGTCAGATGCAGCACCCACCCACCCACAGCTGCCTCAAATCTGATCTGGTCCCACATGTCCTGGCAAACAATCCCCCTGCACCAACCCCCCGCCCCGTCCCCCAACCCCAGAGCCGAGACAGCAGAGTAGCAGAGATCAACCCCAGACATACTCAATCTCACCGCTAGCACCTAGAGATAAAGCCCTTTATAACGGGGAAAATGATGGTGGTCCCTGAGTCCTTCCAGCTAAGGACCAAACCTGCCCTGGAGAAATCAGGCTGATCACCGAGTCGGTAATTTTGGCTGCCATGGATAATGCCACATGCCCCAGGGCCAATAAAACTATATTAACGTGGGGCCTCAACAAAACCACCTGCACTTCTCTAGCTTACTTAGCAGGCAGGGAGAAACAATCTTGAGAACTTACAACTTAGACCTGGTCAAGTCAATCTGCCCTCCTCTCAGCCACCTGATACCTCAGGATGGCAGCCCAAACAAAAAGAATGAACAAAGCTGGGACCTTGGAGGTTTTAAAAAACCAAATGGCAGTGTCCCCCCAACCCGCCACTCTAAACCACATTCAAACAAAGGCACCTCACTCTCTGCCCCCGGCCTTTCCAGCAGGTAGTTACCTCCATCTTCTAATTGCCTCTTTTGGCCCCCAAAACCAAAATCAGGAGTGCTGTTGTTCACTGTTGTAGCAGCATCGCCTCCAATTTTGGCTGCGATCTAGAAATAAAGTTGTAAGCAGAAAAAAATTACCACCTAAAACTACGCTCCACACTGCAGATCTTCCTCTCATTCTCACCTCTCTGGGTCCTAAGAACCCAATGGGTCTGGCTATCTGTCTAGCCTGGCAGTGGCTTCCCCCGGATTTAGGGAAGAGTCTGTTGGTTAAAATCTTCTAGAGTTTTCATCTAAGGCCTCAGAGTTCAAAAGTTATTTGGGAATTTCAAAACTTCCTTTCTCTATGGGATTTATGCCTAAATCGCCTGTGGCCAGACTGTAATCCCCGCTGACTTGTTCTAGGGGTGAAAGGAACTGAAGTTCAGGTGCCAGTGAAGGTCCTCAGATCACCTCCAACAGGGGGAACTTTCAGACACTTCCTCCCGTAAGCGCTCACTCCTTTGCGATGCTGAAGAGCACAATTTTCCTTAATCTCTATCACCCTTAAAATCTTCGCATTTGTTGAACAAATCTCAGGGAAGGTTTTGGTTCCAGTCATCTGAAACCTTCATTTGACCAAAATAAAAGACCTTTTGGAACACATTACATTTTAAACACACAAACAGCAACTTCAAGTAGATACCAAAAAATTTAAAAACCAGAGTCTGCAGGTGGGATTATTACAAATTTTCCAAAGAAACACAAACCATGAGCTAAGCATCTATCTTTTCACCTCCACTTTTTTTTTTTTTAAACAATTTGAGCCAAAGCTCTTGGGATGCCCAGATGCGGCCTTATTCCACCCCAACAGACAGCACCAACTCCCCAAGTTATAGCTGCTTCTCAGTCAAGACAGTATGGGGGGTGGGGAGGGCAACCAGATCTATTGCACAGTAGAACCCTATCCCACTTGAGGTGAAAGCCACAGACCACACTCAGAGGGGAACAGGGAGTTCACCTAACGGGACCTCCCACCCTGTCCTGGAGGCACTGGGACAAACCCTGAGTGAGAAAGCACTCAATGGCCCAAGCCAGATCTGCTTCCTGAAACGGCGGCAAAGTCCTGGCTTTCTATGGGCCTCCTCCCCTCAGGCCGTGGGGAGGCCTAGAATGGGGTGAGGGAGGTCAGTCATGCCAGCATGTGACCCCTCTGTGTAGTCATCATGCCCCCAAACACTGTAGTGGAACCCTTCCCCTCTTTCTCCAAGAAACAAACCAAGCTTTCAAGCCACCTGAAGCATCAAAAAGACCAGCTCCTATGCCCACCCTCCCCATTTCATCTAAGTGCTTGGCCACTCTCTGGCAGTCAAAGGATCCCCTTTCCACTTTCTGGGCTCAAAAGGAAGGACTTTTCTCCCCACCAAAATCCCTCCTTCCTGGGGAGCAGGCACGGCTTTCTGCCCTCAAGGGAGATGGGGGCACAACTCGATCTTCTCCCTGGGAAGGCGGACCCCTTGCTTCCACGAGTGAACGGTGTTCTAAGCGGAGGGTCGGGGGGGAGTCCACAAAGTGAGTCCCCGCGCTCCCGAGCCCCTGCACACCCAGGGCCCGCTCTGGGTGACCCCCCCCCCCGACGACCCTTCCCCCTGCAGGGGGTCAACATGGGAGGGGGCACTCCAGGAGTCAGGTGAGGTCCCGGCCCCCACCTACCGCTCCACGTGACCCCGCGGCGGCCCCGGCCCCCCCGCCTCGCGACCCCGCGCGCGCGCACGTGACCCCGCCCCCTCCCCCGCCCGCGCGCGCGCCCCTCAGGCCCGCGGCCTCCTCACCTGGCGGGCCCGCTGCACCGCGTCGGCGAAGGCGTCCTTGCGGATCCCCGGGCCGCCCCCGCCGGGCGGCTGCGAGGGGCCTCCGGCCGATCCCCCGCCCGGACCGCCGCCGCCAGGGCCGCCGCCGCCCCGGTCCCCCGCGCCCGGCGGGCCCGGCGGAGGGCCTCCCCCGGCGCCCCCGGCTCCTCCGGACCCCCCTCCCCCGCCGGCAGGTGGCGGCGGCCCGGGCGGGGGTCCTCCCGTGCTGTAGTCCGACATGGCGCGGCGGGGCCGGGCCTGGCGCGGAGGCTGAAGCTGAGGAGGAGGCGGCGGCAGCGGCGGCTCAACGCGGGAACAAGGCCTCGCTCCACACGGCCGCGGAGCACTCTGGGAACCCAGCGGCTGGGAAGACGACGAGGAGGGAGAGGGACGCCCCTCCCAACGCCGGTTTGATGGACGGCGCCACAGAGCCAATGGAAGGTGGCCGCCGCTCCCGGGACACCAATCGCAGGCTCCGAATGCTAACGACCAATCGGAGTGCCGCGAGAGGCAGTGGGCGGGAGGTATCGCGAGA
The DNA here is from genome assembly GCA_004024745.2 of Catagonus wagneri. Taxonomy (NCBI): domain Eukaryota; kingdom Metazoa; phylum Chordata; class Mammalia; order Artiodactyla; family Tayassuidae; genus Catagonus; species Catagonus wagneri. Next base: position 4,403,932 of record PVHT021183507.1, read on the forward strand.
TCGACAGCTCTCGGAGGCAATGGGCTGCGGGTTGCCGGCCCTGGGCGGGCAAATCGAAGCGATCCGAGAAGGCTGGAGGCCCAATGAGGCGGGAGTTCCAGAATCGTGGGGCGGCTTCAGAATCGGATTGACGGCTCCGAAGAGTCAAGTGGACCGGAAGGAGGGGCCTGGCGAAAGGGTTCTTCTGAGGCGGCTGGGCAGGAGCCGGGTGATAGTTATGTACGCAAGCCAATGAGTACACAGGAAAGGCGGTGCTTGTAGAGATTGGCAGTCATCCTAACCCAGTCTCTGACGGGTTCTGTGTGATGGGCTTGCGTTTAGAGACTGTTAACCAGAATCCCTTTCTAGTCCTGTCTTCTAAGCCAATGGCTGAGCGGTGGGGGCGGGTGTAAGGTGACTGACTCGGCTTGGGACAAATGGTAATGTAGGAAATAAAGGTGCCCGGTTTTGGTGGGAGCCAGTGGAAGCTCAGCTGCATTGGGGCGGAGCTGGCCACCAGGCGGCGGGAGGGGATTAGCCAGAGCCGAAGTGAATGGCAGCCAACGTGGGCACTGGCGATTGCCTGAATTCAGGCCTGACGTCTGGGTTAGAGCCCTAGGAGCCTAGCTGGGTAGGCCAGGCACGTGGCCCGCTTGAGGCCTCCGCGAAGGGTGCCTCTGGGGGTCGGGTGGCCTGAGAGCAAGAGGAAATCCAGTGATGCCCTGTACCTGCCTCCTTCTCCTCTCTCCACCCGGGGATCTTAGAGCTCCCACTTCTTCTTTCAGGACTCGGAACCAGCTCCCCTCCTGAGCTCAAGGGCCGCGGGGCCTTTGGTTCCCTCCCAAGACCCAGGGATCCTAGATTCTAACTCCACGCCCCACAGCCACTTCACATAAGGTCCTTGGATTACGAACTCCAAGCTCTGATCCTAGGCCCCTCAATTTCTCTCCCGGACCCGAGGCATCGTCCAGGCTTCAATTCCCATTCAGAACTGAGGGGCCCGTAATACCCGCCCCTCCTCCAAGTCCCAGGGGTCTTATATGTCCATCTCCTCTCTTGGGCCCAGATGTTGGAAGAACCCAGGTCCCTCTTAGACTCACGGTATTTCAGGTTCGCAGTTTACACCCCGGACCCAGGTATCCCGGGTCCACAGCTCCCGTCCTAGGTCCAGGATTCCAGGTCCCCACCTCACCTCCTGGCACCAAGGATCCCAAGTCCCTAGCTTCCCTCCTGGACCCAGGAATTCTCGATAACCAGCTCCTCTTTTGAACCCAGGTATCTAGGTCCCCAGCTGCCCTCCTGGACCCAGGTATCCCAGACACATACAGCAGAAACCATCTCTTTATTCCTGGTTGTCTCCACTTTCACCCTTTTGCCTTGGAAGCGGGACAAGTAACAATGAGCCAAACTTTGAGTCCAAACTAGTCCCAGACTGCACCCTGGGGAAGAGGCCCCAGGAATCTTCTGACCCAGGCCCCAAGCCTGCTTCTCCTGACAAAAACTGCCCTGGGTCCCAAGCCTGGAGGAGGGACTCTTTGGAGCCAGGGGACACTGGATCCTCCTGCTCACTTCTGCCCAGGGTACGTTGCCTAGCTCACTGCTTACACGCCCAGGGTCTTCTTCGTGGCTTCATATACCACGTAGCTGATGCCACCCGCTGGCAACACCTTCAGCAATGTGGGGGTCATGCCTCGGTACAGCCCTGGCCAACCCTGCTGGGCCAGGATCCGCTGGAAGACTCCACGCATGGTGGGATTCGAACCCTCCACAGTGTCTGCAGGGACAGGGGCAAGCTAAGCGCCAGGGGCCAGAGATGACTTGGCCTCCTGGTGGGGGTGGGGGGCTGGAATGTTGGGGATAGGGAGTGAAGCCAGGAGCAGGGGATCTGGGTGTTAGTTGGAAAGAAGTTTGGAAGGGGAGTTCCTGCTGGATCAGCAGTGTCTCTGGAGCACTGGGACCCAGGTTCAATCCCCAGCACAACACTGTGGGTTAGGGATATAGCATTGCCACAGCTGCAATGTAGGTTGCAGCTTTGGCTTGATCTGACCCTTGGCCCAGTAACTCCTATACCCCAATTTGGCCAAAAAAGAATTAAAAACAGAAAAGAAGAGGAGTTCCCATCATGGCGCATTGGTTAATGAATCTGACTAGGAATCATGAGGTTGCGGGTTCGATCCTTGGCCTTGCTCAGTGGGTTAATGATCCAGCGTTGCCATGAGCTCTGATGTAGGTTGCAGATACGGCTTGGATCTGGCATTGCTGTGGCTGTGGCTGTGGCGTAGGTTGGCAGCTGTAGCTCTGATTCTACTCCTAGCCTGGGAACCTCCATATGCCATGGGTGCAGCCCTAAAAAGCAAAAAAAAAAAAAGGAAGAAGTTTGGAAGATTTTTAGAGGAAATTGGCCAGTTTGGGTAGAATGAGGGGCAGGAATTTTCATGATTTTTTTTTTTTTTTTTTTGGTAATTTTGTCTTTTCTAGGGCTGCACCTGCAGCGTATAGAAGTTCCCAGGCTAGGGGTCCAATCGGAGCTGTAGCTGCCAGCCTACGCCACAGCCACAGCAACAGCAACGTGAGATCCCAGCAGCTTCTGCAACCTACACCACAGCTCACCAGATCCTTAACCCACTGAGCGAGGCCAGGTATCGAACTCGCAACCTCATGGTTCCTAGTTGAATTCATTTCCGCTGTGCCACTACGGGAACTCCTCATGATGTTTTTTTTTTTCTTTTTAGGGCCACACCTGCAGCTTATGGAAGTTTCCAGGCTAGGGGTCTAATCAGAGCTGCAGCTGCCAGCCTATGCCACAGCGGCAGCAACCTGGGATCTGGGCCCCGTCTGTAAGCTACGCTGCAGCTTGCAGCGACACCAGGTCCTTAACCCACTGAGCGAAGCCAGGGATCGAACCTGCACTCCTTATGGATACTAGTTGGGTTCTTAACCTGTTGAGCCATAGCAGAAACTTCTTAGGATTTGTTTTTTAGAAAATTTTAGAAAACATTCCAACATCTGAATTCTGCTAGAGATGTGGAGATCGTGCTAAGGGGTCGTTTGGAGTCGTTTTTAAGATCTGGGTGGAGGGCTAAGGACCTTTTTGGATGTTCAAGGATTTCTTTAGAGGTTTCAGTGTCTACTTGGGGGAGTCACATTTGCGGAGTTTCCAGGAGAGTCGGGGAAGTAGTTATAAGTTTGGGGATGTCTTAAGTGTCGGAATTGACAAATTTAGGAACCATCTGATTCTTGGAGCCAACTGAGGACTGGGTCTGATTTGGAGAATTTGGGAGGTCATTTGGGGACTATCTGTCTTAGGATCAGTATGGGGGCCTGGGTCACATTCAGGGAGGTTTGTCAGAGTCATTTGGGAGCTGGTGATCCTTTTATTTATTTACTTTTCTTACCACCACACCCGGAGCATATGGAAGTTCCCAGGCTATGGGGTGAATTGGAGCTGCAGCTGCCGGCCTACACCACAGCCACGGAAACATGATCTGAGCCTCGTCTGCAATTTACACCACAGTTCACGGCAATGCCGGATCCTTAACCCACTGGGCCAGGGATTGAACCCTTACAGATACTAGCGGATTCATTACTGCTGAGACAAAACAGGAACTCCTGGATGTTCCTTTCACTGGCATGTAGCATTAGTTTAAGGGCTGGGGTTAGGTTTGGGGGTGAGTGTAAGTCTTGGTGGGTTCAGGGGTCAGCAGAGGTGGCCAGGATCAGATACGGAAAGTCTGAGAGTCAGTTTTGGGGGGCAGAGAAAGTTCAGAGTGGAAGCAAGGCAGGGAGGTACATACGAGGTGGCTCCCAGGACTAGACTGACCTTGGGCTTGCATCCTGGTGCGCACCAGTGTCAGCGGGTAACTGGCCATCTGGCCACAGGTCGTGGACAGGGTCACAGATGACAGGCTGACCAGGCCACTAGGGTCCTCCATGTCCCTGCCTGACTTCAGCCAAAGGCACCTGAGCATCTGCAAGAGAAAAAGGCCAGGAGGAAGCTCTCCACGGGCCTGAGTTCACACCACCCCTGCCACCCCATCTGCGGGACCCACACCTCGTAGACAGCAAGGTCAGTACAGGCATAGGGAAGGATCCCAAGCATGTTGGGCAGGTAGCCGCGGTAAAGGGCACGGGTGCCCTCCTGCTGCAGGATCTGCCTGGCGCAGTCCAGTAGCCCGTTGTACTGGCCAGTCTGGCGCAGAGTCAGCCGCGTCTTCAGCACCTGGGGAGGATGGGGAGTGAGGCAGCTTATTTGATTTCCACCTCTTGATGATCCCCAGCGGTGGCCACTGTGCGCATCTACACAGGAGGAGACTGCTCAAGAATGCACACAGCTGGCTTTCAAAGCCAGAGCCATCAGATCCCTTGGCCTGCGTGTGCTCTCAGCCCAAGAGGGTGAAGGAAGTAATGTGAGCTGGGTGGGGTCTGTGGCAGCTCTTTTTTTTTTTTTTTAATTTTTATTTTTCATGACTGCACCTGCCACATATGGAAGTTCTCAGACTAGGGGTTGAATCAGAGCTGCAGCTACAGGCCTATGCCACAGCCACACCACATCTGAGCTGCATCTATAATCTGTGCTGCAGCTCACGGTAACGCCAGTTCCTTAACCCACTAAGCAAGGCCCAGGTTCGAACCGCATCCTCATGGATACTAGTCGAGATTGTAACCCACTGAGCCACAGCAGGAACTCCTGTGTCAGCTCTGTCTTAATACCAGCCAAATGTAGTGCTGCGGCTCCCAGGTAGTCAGATCTGCCAATTTCCCCAAAGAAACCAGGAACTGGAATTTTTATGAAACGCCCCATTATCAAAATACTGGCAACTCTGGAGTTGTGCAAAAGACAGCACACTGTGTGTGGTAAGCAACTTCTAAGTGGTGCCCAAGGTTCCTGTTCCCCTGATATGCATGCTGGACTTACTGCCCTCCCTTCCACCCCTGAGCATGAGCTAGACCTATGAATGGGATGGGCTACCGCTTCCCCGGATCAGGTTACATGGTATGACAAGGGCAAAGGGATTTTGTAGATGTAATAAAGCCCCTAAGCAGCCGGCTTTAAGTTAGGAGAAACCATCCAGGGTGGGCCTGAACAAATCACATGAACCCTTTAAAAGACAGAAAAGGAAGGTGTCAGAGAGACTGGAGGCATCAGGACACTCTCCGGCTGGTCTTATATGAGCAAACTGTGGTGGTGAGGACCGTGTGGCAGGGAACAGTGGGAGGCCTCCAGGAGCCCAGGCCCTCAGTCCGACAACCATAAGAAGCAGACTCAAGTTTGGCAGATGATCCCCAGTCTCAAATGACTTCATTGGTAGCTCAGCTGACACCTTGATTTCCATTTATCAACCCTGAGCAGAGGACCCGACTAGCCAGGGCCCTGACGTGACCCACAGAAACAAAGAGATAGTAAATCTGTATCATTTTTAGCTACTACATGTGGTAATTTGTTATGCAGCAATCAATAAACAAAAACACTTCAGAAGAAACTCAGCCAGATGAGGGCAGGAATTATATGAAGAAAACTTTAAAAGACCATTAAAGGACCAAGAAAAAAAGGGGGGAGACTTGAACAAATGGAAGTGTTCTTGGAGGATATGCTGACCTGACATTTTACAGATAGCAATGATCTCTACACTTATTTACAAACTGAACACTCTCCCAGTAGAAAACAAATGGCAGTTGGTGATTTTGTGTTCTGAACGAAACAGGTTGCTCCCAAAGTTTAAATGGAAAAATCAACAGAGAATAGCCTGGCAAACTGATAAAGATGAGAAGGGATGGAAAGAGTTCCTGCTCTGGCACAGTGGATTAAGCATTTGACTGCAGCCGCTCCGGTTGCTGCAGAGGCTAGGGTTTGATCCCTGGTCCGGGAACTTCCATATGCCGAGGGTGCAGCAACTCCCCCAATGCACGCACACATGCAAAAAAAAAAAAAAAAAAAAAAAAAAAAAGAGGGAGGTAAAGAGAAGGGATGGAGAATAAGACATAATATCAGGCCTCAAAAATTAAAGACAAGGGAGTTCCCATTGTGGCTCAATGGTTAACGAACCCAACTGATATTCATGAGGATGCGGGTTCAATCCCTGGCCTCTATCAGTGGGTTAAGGGATCCGGTATTGCTGTGAGCTGTGGTGTAGGCTGGCATTGATGTGAGCTGTGGTGTAGGCTGGCGGCTACAGGTCTGATTCCACCCTTAGCCTAGGAACTTCCATAAGCTGCAGATGCATTGGTAAAAAGACAAAAATAAATAAATAAATAATGTATCTAATAATATGTCAATACTGGCTCATCAGTTGTAACCGACCAGCCGGTTAAATGCAAGATGTTAATGACAGCGGAAACTTTGTATAATGTGGAGAAGTATATAGGAACGCTCTGTCCTTTCTGCTCAACTTTTCTTGAAACCTAAAACTGCTTTACAGAGTAAAGCCTAGGAGTTTCCGTTGCGGCTCAGCGGGTTAAGAACCAGAAATAAGGAAGGAGAGGACCCACTCCCTAAATACTGCTGAGGTGACCAGGTAACCATCTGGAAAAAAAGTTTGATACATAATCTTATAGGAAGAGGGAGAGGAGGGACAGGGGAAGAGGGAGGGGGAGGGGAAGGAAGACATAGTAGCAGCAGCATCTTGTTTCATCTTTCACAGGGCAGATAATCTGTTACCTCCATGGGGTTGATGAGCGTCTGGGAAGTGGCCACAGCCAGAGAGCCAGCAAGGAGACGTTCCTGAAAAGGTGGGGACCCGTGTACGCCGCAGAAGTAGTTCTTACACTGGGGCAGGAGAGAGAAATGTGAGAAAATAGCTAAGCTTTATCCTCTCTGAAATTCACTCAGAGGAAGAGGTCTGGGGCTTGGAGGGTGAAAGTATGTCTTGGGTAAGGATCTGTGCTTGGAGTTGCCATCGTGGCTCAGGGGAAATGAATCTGACTAGCACTCATGAGGATGCAGGTTCAATCCCTGGCCTCACACAGTGGGTTAAGGATCTGGCGTTCCATAAGCTGTGGTGTAGGTTGCAGACGCAGCTCAAATCCTGCATTGTTATGCCTGTGGCGAGGCGGGGCAGCTATAGCTCTAAATTGACCCCTAGTTGACCCCTAGCCTGGGAACCTCTGTATGCCACAGGTATGGCCCTGAAAAAAAAAAAAGGATATGGGCTTATGGGCTTTTAGGGGCAGTGTTGGAGGGATGGGTACGGGAGAGCTGAAGACTCGAGGGTGGGGCTGGGGAAAGCAGACCATCCCCACACCTGTTCAAAGACTGAGAACTTGATGGCGTACTCTGGGGCAATCTTGAGTACGTTGATACCATTGCCCCGCCAGAGTGAGCGGAAGCCCCCCTCCTGGACCATGCTCCGTAGACCTCCTATCAGGTTCCTGAAATTCCTCTTGGTGGAGTACACCTGGGGATACGGAGACCCTGGGCCCTGTGAAGAGCCCTCCATCCCTCTTCCATTCCCATCCCAGCCTGGAGCTCAACCCCTCCTGTCTCCAGCTGCCCGAACCCCACCCTAACCCCTCGCATCCCCATGCCTTCTTCGTCTTCTGCTTTTTGTTTTGTTTTGTTTTTGTTTTTACAGCCACACCTGCAGTCTATGGAAGTTCCCAGGCTAGGGATCAAATCAGAGCTGCAACTGCTAGCCTACACCACAGCCACAGCAATGTAGGATCCTCAACCCACTGAGTGAGGCCAGGGATTGAACTCAAGTCCTCAAGGATACTAGTCGGGTTTGTAACCTGCTGAGCCACAATGGGCATGCCCCCATTTCTTCCTTTTTTTTTAGGGGGGGCTTTTTAGGGTCACACCCATGGCATATGGAGGTGCCTAGGCTAGGGGTCGAATCAGAGCTGTAGCTGCTGGCCTACACCACAGTCACAACAATGCAGGATCTGAGCTGTGTCTGTCTGTGACCTACACCACAGCTCATGGCAAGGCTGGATCCTTAACCCACTGAGCAAGGCCAGGGAGCAGACCTGCATCCTCATGGATGCTAGTCAGATTCGTTATCCACTGAGCCGCAACAGGAACTCCCCCGATTCCTTCTTCAACGCCTTCCCTGGCTAGTCCTAGAATTCTTGAACACAGCTCAGACTCAGACCCACATTCCTATCTCACCCCTCATTTTCATCTCCTCTCCAGACCTATTTTCAAACCCATCCAAAGGCCCCATCCCCAATTCTCTGATCCTCACCCTGTACCTGGTGCCATCCTCCTCCCAACTACAGCTCCCCACCCCGCCTCCACTGAGCCCCCGTCTAGCTCCAACCCGACTCCACCCTCACACTTGCTTCCGGTTGCACCCTCACCCCCATCCTGAACTCCACCTCCAGCTGTCCCCACCCCAAGGCCCCAGCGCCGTGCTCCCGCTCCCAGCCCATGCACCTGCATGTACACCTTGGCGCGGTCCAGAGGGGCTGTGCCGGTGCGAGACACCGCCCCGGCCATGGCTCCTGAGAGGAGAAACTTCCACAAGGCTCCCTTGTTATCCACTTCCAGGACGTCCACAGGGACCATCAGCTGCTCCCCTGTGTCCAGCACCTGCAGGGGAGACCCAGCTCCCGCCCACACTCAGCCAGGCTGGAGCTCCTGCCCCAGACATCGCTCTCGAACCCATGTCCCGGTTGAAGGGGTGCCCTGGTCCCCACTGTTTCAAGATGGAATTCCACCTGCGTCTGCTTGGAGGGGAGCAGGCCATGTGGAGGGGACGGGCAGTGTGGTCTTACCCCCCTGCAGTCCTAGCTGGCGGCACTGGGAGGTTTTCGGTTTCCAGACTTACCTGCTGAGTGGGGAGGTGTTCCAGTTCACTTTCGCGTACGTGCCCAAACACGTACCCATACACGTGGGTACAGCCCGGGTTTCGGGAGGGGGGAGGGGGTGGGGGTGTGTGGGCTCTGGTGAGGAAGGCCTTGACCCTCTTAAACAGAGTCTGGATCCTAGAGCAAGGCTTCTGAGCCTCCTGTGGCTGGGCGACCATGGCAACTGGAGGGTCAGGACACTCAGGTTCAAATCCCTGGCGCGAGGTCTGCCCATCCAGTAACCATGTGGGAGGGGCGCCTTGTAATTTGGGTCTCAGGGGCTGATGAGGTCACAGAAGCCCTTGTGACCTCACTGGATGTGGTGGACAGAGGGAGTACCCATCCCCCCACCCCCCCAAAAAAAAGTTCACATCCTAATCCCTCTAAACCTGTGAACGTGGCATGTTACCTGGCAAAGCGGGAGGGGCTGGATTCAGTTTGCAGATAGAATTAAGCAGCTGATGGGGAGATGGAAAGATTGTTCTGGATTAACCACAGGGGCTCAGTGTAATCTCAGGAGTGTTTAAACCAGAAAAAGGGAGGCAGAACAGTCAGAGGAATTGAATGCGAGAAAGACTCCAGTGGCCATTGCTGGCTTTGAAGATGTACGAAGGGGCCACAAGCCAAGGAATGCAGGCAGTCTTTAGAAGATGGAAAAGCTAGTGAGCAGATTCTCCACCGGCGCTTCCAGAAGCAGCCAGCCCTGCCAACAGCTTGATTTTATTTAGCCCAGTGAGAGCCCTGTCAGGCTTCTGACCTCCACAGTAAGCCACAGAGTTTGTGGTCATTTGTTAAAGCAGACACAGGAAACTGATACACTGGGTTTCATTGTCATGGCAATAGGAGATGTACGTGGGGGAGAATGGGAAGGCTCTGAGCTCTGGGAGAGACAGAGACACAGTTGTTTTCTAAAGTAAGATAGACATAGGTTTGGAGCCAGCTAGACCAGAGTTTGAATCCCATCTCAGATGCTTCTTGCTGTGTGACCTTGGGGTATCTGCTTTACTTCTCCGAACTTCAGTTCCCCCATGTGGAAATTGGAAGTAATGATTAATTCTACCACATAGTGTTGTCAATAAGATCCAGCGAGACTCTTCGTTGGGGGGCATCTCCATCTTCCAAGTTGTTTGATCAAAAACCCTGATGTTATCCTTGATTCCTCTCTTTTTCTCTTGCCCACAGACTGTCGTCAGATCCAGTGGGCTCAACCTTCAAAGCATATCCAGAATCTGGCTGCCTCTTACCATGTGCCTGGCCTTCACCGTGGTCCAGCCCCATGGTCGCTTACGCGGACCTGAGTAGTGGCCTCCACCTCCGCTCCCCCAGCCTCTGCCCTCACCCCTCACAGCCTGTCCTCCCTGCAGCAGCCATCAGAGGGCGCCTATGAGCACGAGTCACCCCCCCCACACCCCCGCCCACAGGCCTCAGGGGCTCCACCTCGCTAGGGTAAAACTCAAGTCCTACCTTTGGCTCACCAGACCCTGCACCACCTGTCCCTGTCCCCTCTCAATTCTCACCTCCTCCCTCTCTCCTCCTTGCTCACTCTGGCCTTATGGGCCTCCTCATAGTTCCTCCGACACACTAGGCATGGTGCTGCCTTAGCACCTTTGCATTGGCTGTTTACTCTGCCTGGATGCTGTTTCCCTAGACATCCCATTGGCATCCTCCTTCCATCTTTAATTTTTTTAACAACTTTTATTTTTTCATTTTTTTGTCTTTTTCGGGCCCAAGCCATGGCATATGGAGCTTCCCAGGCTAGGGGTCGAATCAGAGCTGCAGCTGCCAGCCTGTGCCACAGCCACAGCAATGCTGGATCCAAGCTGCGTCTGCGAACTACACCACAGCTCAGAGCAACACTGGATCTTTAATCCACTGAGCAAGGCCAGGGATCGAACCTGTGTCCTCATGGATGCTGGTCAGATTCGTTAACTACTGAGCCATGACAGGAACTCCTTTTACCACTTTTAAATCTTATACAAACATCACCTTCTCCTGGATGCCTTCTCCGACCACCCTACTGAAAATTTAGACTTGGCCCTGCAGTATATTTCATCCCCTTTCTCTCCTTTATTTTTCTCCATAACACCTTGGCTCTCTACGCTGCTACTTATTCACTTATGTGTCTTATTTCTTGTTCATCTCACCCTACTGGAATGTAGGGTCTATGAAAGCAGAGATTTTGTTTGTTTGTTTTCATTCACTTCTGCATTCAGTTCTGTCAAGAACTGGGTCTGGTACAAAGTCGGTGTTCAATAAATATACGATAAATAAATGAATAAGGTAATACATTAAGGGGCTTAGCACAGAGCAAGGGCACCTAGTACTTGCTTAGTAAATGTTAAGTTCTTTTCCCTTTAAAGATGTCAGTGGAAACAGCCCTTATTTTGCAATGGGGAAACCGAGGCTTAGAAAGAGAGAAGCAGCCTGTTTTTTTTTTTTTTTTGTCACACTGCATGTCGGCAGAGCCTAAGTCTTTTTTGTTTGTTTGTTTGCTTTTTTGGGGGGCTGCACCTACAGCATATGGAAGTTCCCTGGCTAGGGGTCAAGTTGGAACTACACCACAGCCACAGCCATGCCAGATCCAAGCTGTGTCTGTGACCTACACCACAGCTTACAGCAATGCCAGATTCTTAACCCACTGAACAAGGTCACGGATTGAACCTGCGTCCTCATGGATGCTAGTCAGATTTGTTTCTACTGAGCCAAGACGGGGAACTCCAGCAGAGCCCAAGACTTAAACGTCATGTGGTGGGAAAAAAAGAATGTGGACAATGCATAACAGGAACTAACAGTGTTGTAGGTCAATTACACCTCAAAAACAAACACACAGGAAAAGAAATCAGACTTGTGGTTACCAAAGATACAGGGTTGGGACAGTGGGAACTGGATGAAGGTGGTCAAAAGTACAAACTTCCCAGTTATAAGATAAATAAATACTAGGAGTTTCCCTTGTGGCTAAGCAGTAATGAATCCAACCAATATCCATGAGGATGCCTGGATCCCTGGCCCCTCTCAGTGGGTTAAGGATGATCCAATGCTGCCTTGAGCTGGTGTATAGGTTGCAGATGCGGCTTGGATCTGGCATTGCTGAGGCTGTGGTGTAGGCTGGCAGCTGCAGCTCCGATTTAATCCCTGGCCTGGGAACTTCCATATGCTTCGGCTGCGGTCCTAAAAAGACAAAAAAAGTACTAGGGATATAATGTACCTGTGTTAAGTATAATTAACACTGCTGTTCGTTATATAGGAAAGTTAAGACAGTAAATCCTAATAGTTCTCAAGAAAAAACTTTTTAATTTTCTATCTATATGAGATAATGGATGTTCACTAAGCTTATCGTGACAATCACTTCAGATCTGTGTAAATCACATTAGGCTGTACACTTAAACTTATATAGTGCTATATGTCAACTGTATTTCAATAAAATTGGATCTTTAAAAAAGAAAGTGGAGAGGAGGGAGTTCCCTTGGTGCTCAGCGGAAACGAATCTGACTAGGAACCATGAGGTTGTGGGTTTGATCCCTGGCCTTGCTCAGTGGGTTAAGGATCCAGTGTTGCCGTGAGCTGTGGTGTAGGTTGCAGACGCAGCTTGGATCCCATGTTGCTGTGGCTGTGGTGTAGGCCAGTAGCTGTAGCTCTGATTAGACCCCTAATCCTGGGAACCTCCACATGGCGTAAGTGTGGTCCTAAAAACGACAAAAAAAAAAAAAAAGAAGAAGAAATTGGAGAGGAAAGATGGATGTTAATTGACCCAATTAAATAAAATTAAGTGGTAACATTCAGTCCTGCTGTATAGCACAGGGAACTAAATCCTATCACTTATGATTGATAGAACATTACAGAAGATAATATGAGAAAAAGAATGTGTACAGCAGCTACACATGACTGGGTCACTTTGCTGTACAGAAGAAATTGACAGATATTGTAAATCAACTGTAATTTAATTAAAAAATTTTAAAAATAAGTAAAAGATAAAAGGAAAAAGTGGTAACACTCACTGCTGGCATGGCTGCAGTAAAATTGGTAATGCTGTTTCCTTGTAGGTAGCTGTGTGTGTTGCATATAATTTTTCTGGTGGAGGCATGATCCTGAGATAGTCATAACCTTTAACCCACAAATCCCACTTCTGGGAACTGATCCTAAGGACATGATTCAAAGGAAGTAAACATACAAAATAGTTAGCAAGGCTTGATCCCTTATTTAAGTGTGTGAAAAATCCTATGCATGTATGGGTGTATATATATCAGCTGTTGCTACATAACAACCCCCCGCCCCCAGCCACAGCAACTTAAAACACGAAGATGGTAGCTGAAGTGTCTTTTATAACATAATCTTGGAAGTAATATACCATTGCTTCTGCGGTATTCCCTTGGTCATAGAGACCCTCCTTGGTACAATGAGAGAGGAGGTTATACACGAAGGTGAATACCAACAGGCAAAGTTCATTGAGGGGACATCTTGGAGGATGACTATCACAGTCCATGGAGGAGAAATTTGGTCATGTGAAGCAGGCAGAAATTGGAGTGATGGGTCAACATCCAAGGAACAGCAGAGTGTGGGGCTGCCACCAGAAGCTAGGAAGAGGCACAGAAGTAATCTCCCCTAGAGCCTTCAGAGGGAAAATGGCCCTGCCGGTGCCTTGATTTTGAACCTCTGCCTTCCAGAACTGTGAGTGAATAAATTCCTTTTTTTTTTGCTTTTTCTTTTTGCTTTTTAGGGCTGCACCAGCAGCATATGGTGGTTCCCAGGCTAGGGGTCTAGTCGGAGCTCCAGCTGCCAGCCTACACCACAGCCACAGCCATGCCAGATCCTTAACCCACTGAGTGATACCAGGGATCGAATCCACATCCTCATGGATACCAGTCGGATTCGTTTCTGCTGTGCCATGACAGGAACTCCTAATTTTGCTGTTTTTAAGCCTCCTGTTTGTGGTAACTTTATGGCAGCCTGGATAAAAGGACACACTTGTGTAATTAGAAAAAGTATCAGAAAAGTTAAAAGTGCTCCTCAGTGTGGACTTTTCCCCGCACCCACTTTACAGTTGTGGAAACTGAGGCTCAAAGAGGGACTCATGTCCTGGCCTCCCAGAACCACATCCGTTCCCTGCAGGTAGCTTGAGGTGGTCCCACATCTTCCCATCCCTTTTCAGTAAAAACCACAAGGAAAGAGCTTAGAAAATGCATTCCGTTGTTCTTTTCCTTTGAAATAACACACACAGGCAGGGAGGCGGGGCATGGGGGAGGTGGAAGCATTGGGGGAGGGGGTCCTCCCGCCTCCCCCCAGCAGCCCGGTTCCTCTTTCAAAGTCCTTTAATGGGGTTCCCCAAGGGCCAGTGGAGAGAGGGGTCCCCCAGTGATCCTAAGCTCAGCATCCAACTGTAAAGTGCAGAAGGTACGGGGGTGGGGGTGCTGGGGCTTGGGTTAGTCTGACGGATGGGCAGATGCTCCTCTGATAGAAAAATAGACCCGGAGTGAATTGGGGGGGGAGGGTGTGGTTGGGGCTTGTTGGTTTCACATCCTTGGATGCTTGGGTTTAAGGAAGCTGCTTCTGGCTATCAACTCTGAAGACTGGGGGAGGGGTGGCAGTGCTGGGGTATGAGTGTGTGGCGGGGTGTCCCCTTAATGTGTTCCTGGCCTGGGATTGCCTCCTTTCCTGCCCCAAAGAAAGAGCCACTGGATCCGCCAGAGGGACCAAGGCTCTCAGGGTTGTCAGCCACCTGTAAGGTAGGGAGTGGGTGGAAGACACAGCAGAGCGCTGGAGGGGGGCGCTTGAGGGAGAAGTTTCCCCCCAGGTGCCAAATTGAGGTCCTGCTGGGGAGGTGGCGGGGGAGGGGGGTCCAGTGTCTGTGCAGGGCCTGGGAGGGGCATCTCCTCCCCTGCAGCTGGTATCGGTGTCATGTCAGGACAGTGTCTGTGTCCCGTGGGTTTTCTGGAGCTGAGAGCCCAGGACCTGGGCTTCCTGGAGGCTCCCTAGACTCTGGGGTGTGTGCCATGGCGGGAGAAAACTGGGCTCTGATCTGTGTCTGGGATGGGGGCCAGTCCAGGATGCTGCGATTGGCCAGTGGGAGGCTAGATTGGGGGGTTGAGCGCTGGGCTCCAGTGCCTGGAGGTGTCAGGGTCTGCCTCTCATGGGTGCAGTTTTAGGTGTGTCTGATGCCTGCAGTGAAGGGATCTGGGATCCAACAGCTGAGGTTGCCAGGACCCACCCTCTCTGCCCGTGGGATCTCTTGACTGTGGTTTTTCGAGCTAGGATCTGACAGGTTGGGGCTTGGAAATCTGGGATCTGGTGGCTGGGGGGGGGGGGTTGAGGTTATAATAGTTGAAATCTAAGGATCCGGTAGTCGAAGCAGAGGGATCCAGGACTTAGTGTCGAGGTAAAGGAATTCAGGAATCCAGTGATTGGGGTGAGGGGATCTGGGATCCAGTGGCTGGGGCCCCAGGATCTAGGCATTGTACTGTCGGGATCCAGTGGCTGAGATTTCTCGAAATCCAGAATCAAGTGGCTGAGCTTGGAGATCCAGGGCTTGAAGCATGGGGATCTAGGATCCACCAGTGGGTTTGGGGATTTAGGATCCAGGACTGCACAAGGACACTGGATCTGGTGCCTGAGGCAGCTGGGGTCTGGGTGTCTAGATTCGGGATTTGTGCTGCTATGATAGGGGTATCAGTGGTGGGGGATCCAGTGGTTAAGACATGGAGGTCCAGGACTCAGTAGTTGTGGGGGAACAGGGTGATGTGGGATCCAGTAGCTGGGATGTAGGGATGCAGGGCCCAGTGCATGAAGTGTGAGGAACAGAGGTGGGAGTGGGGGACCTGGAATCCACGGGCTGGCTCATCAGTCTCCAGTGGCCCAGGTGTGGGGGACGTCATGACTGAGGTGAGGGATCTGGGGGAGGGGGCGGGCTCTGGGTCCCTCACCTGGACGTGACCCCCAGGGCCTGCTTCATGTTCTCGTAGACCACATAGGAGATGCTCACAGCCGGGATCACCTTCATGAAGTTGGGGGCGATGCCCCGGTAGAGGCCCCGCACGCCCTCCTGGGACAGGATGTGACGGAGCAGACCCAGCATGGAGAGCTGGGGGGCTCCCTCGATGGAGGCTGGGGGGGGTGGGGAGGCCAGGTAAGGCCAAAGGTTCCCCCTCTATTTCCCCCCTCCTGTCCCCCAGGGTTGGGTCAGGTGGCCAATGCAGCAGGAAGGAGGAGGGTTAGACTAACAGTGGGACCTACCACTCAGAGTCAGGACTTCTACTGGCCTTGGAACTGGCTGCTCACCTTTTCACCCCAATCTGGAGGGCCCAAGAGTGGGAACGATTAGACACAGAGCGGGTATTGTGGAGGTGGGGTGGGGTGGGAGAGGGCACAGAAGTCTCCTCTTCCTGCAACTCAATTCCTGCCCTCTTCTCCCAGCTAAGTCTTACTCATCCTTCCAGCCTCCATTCCAAACCAGCTCTTGAGGGGAGCCTTCCCTGGTGCCCCAGTCTAAGCACAGCTCTTCCTTCTCCCTTTTATTCAACTCTAAATCCACAACTTGTGGAATGATTTATTCAGCATCTTCCTCTCCAGCCCGGGAGCTCTTTGGGGGTGAGGGAGCACTGTGTCTTATGCATGGATAACCCCCAGCATAAATGGCAAAGGACACATGCTAAAACCCCTGGGGAAATTCTCAAAAAATATTCAGGGATGGTGGGGGGAAAAGAAAAGGAAAAAGAACCTTAAAAGAGCAACACAGAGAAATACAATAAAATAATAAGCAGCTAGGCCCTGCTCCTCCCTTAACCCTGTACCTTGCCTTCCCCTCACTCTAACCCAGACTTGCAGTTAGAGCTCAAGTCACCAGCCCAGAAAGTAGCTCCCAGCTGAGGCTGCTAGGATGCTGTTCTGGCACTGGCCCTGTTTCCCACCTGGAATAAAGGGAGCCCATTCCACAATCACAAAGGGGTAAACTGAGGCCCAGAGAAAACTAGGGACTTTAGTCAAGGCCATCCCAATCCAGAAGATCCCAGCCCGGGACTCTGCCTTCTCAGGGGGAGGGGCTGGGGGCGGGGGTGGACCACCTGAGACCTTCCCTGTCTCCTCCCACTGCCCGGGCCTCACCTTGGGCCTGCATGCGGGTCCGCACCAAGGCCAGGGGGTAACTGGCTAACTGGCCACACGTGCTGGAGATGGTGCCACAGGCCAGGAGCACGAGGATGCCAGGATCGGCTGAGTCGTGGCTATACTGCTGGAGCCACCGGTTCTTCAGGGTCTGGTGGGGGGGGGAGTGGAAAATGGTGGGTGGGTTGCGGGTGAGTGACATCAGGACCCTGACTTCAGAGGCCCTGCCGACTGGCTTCTGCATCCCCTGGTGTGGGCCAGGCACTTCACCTGCATCCTCTCTCTGAGCTCCACCCCTCCTCCCCCAGTTCCTGCCCTAATCCTTGGAACCTATGCATACCATACTGTACCTCCCATGACAAAAGGGACTTTGCTGATGGGATTAGGCAAAGGACTTTGAGATGGGAGATTATGCTAGAGTATCCGGGTGGGTCCAACGTCATCATAAGGCTCCTTAAAAGAGTCAGAGGAGATGCTATGATGGACACAGAGATCGGGGGTGGGGGGCAGAAAGAGGAAGATGCTATGCTGCTGGCCTTGAAGATGGAGAAGGGGCCATTGGCCAAGGAATGTGGGCACTGCTTGGAATGGAAAAGGTAAGGAAACAGATCCTCCCCTAGAGCCTGCAGGAGGAAAGCAGCCCTGCTGACACCTGGATTTCAGCCCCGGAAGACCTATTTGGGGCTTCTAACCTTCAAAATTGTCAGATAATGAGTTTGGGCTTTTTTTTCCTTTTTAGGTCTGCATCGGGGGCATATGGAGGTTCCCAGGCTAGGGGTCGAATCAGAGCTGCAGCTGCCAGCCTACGCCACAGCCACAGCCATGCCAGATCCGAGCCACATCTGGGACCTACACCATGGCTCACGGCAATGCTGGATCCCCAACCCACTGAGCGAGATGTAGGTTGAACCCACATCTTCACAGATACTAGTTAGCTTCTGCTGAGCCCCAATGGGAGCTCCAGTTTGTGCTGTTTTAAGCCACTAAGTTTGTGACCATTTGTTATAGCAGCCATTGGAAGCTAACATAGTCTCCAAGGTGGCTGTCCCACGCTTATCCCTTAGCATTTCAAACCTGCAGCATCCATAGCTCTACCTGGGGGTCTTCTCTGGTCGTCTGAGCACACAGGAACATGTGGGAAGTGCTGAGGGAATTAACATCCTCAGAGGCAACCTTTAAACTACAACTGACTTGGTGTATCAATACCCAAACAGCTCCCTAGCCACTCTGATGGGTGCATTTTCTATGCTTTCTCTCAGAGGTCCCTACCATGGTTGAGCTCCACCTGTTCATCCACTGAGGTATCTCGCTTGATAATGTACTATTATGGTTTCAATTTCATCTCCCCCTCCCCCCCAAAAAAGATATGTTGGAGTCCTAACCCCATCCTCCAGGACTTCAGAACATGAGCTTATTTGGAAAAAAGGTCTTTATAGATGTAATGAGTTAAGATGAGGTCATACTGGAGTTCCTGCCATGGCGCAGTAGGTTAAGAATTCAACTGCAGCAGCTTGCATCACTGCAGATGCACAGGTTTGATTCCTGGCCTGGTGCAGTGGGGTAAAGGATTTGGCGTTGCTGCCATCTGGGGCTTGGATTCAATCCCTGTCCTGGGAAGTTCCATATGCCATGGGTGCAGCCATTTAAAAAAAAAAAAGGAGTTCCCGTTGTGGCTCAGGGGTTAGCGAACCTGACTAGCATCCATGAGGGCGCAGATTCAATCCCTGGCCTCGCTCAGTGGGTTAAGGATCCGGCATTACCGTGAGCTGTGGTGTAGGTTACAGACGCAGGTCGGATCCCACGTTGCTGTGGCTGTTGTGTAGGCCAGCGGTTACAGCTCCAATTGCACCCCTAGCCTGGGAACCTCCATATGCCGCAGGTGTGGCCCTAAAAAGGCATAAAAGGACCAAAAAAAAAAGAAAAGATGAGGTCATATTGGAGTAGGGTAGGCCTTTAACCCAATATGATGGGTGTCCTTATATGAAGAGAAGAGATAGATTCAGAGGGGAGAAGAAAGTCATGTGGCAACAGAGGCAGAGGCTAGAGTCATGTGTCCATAAGCCGAGGAAAGCCAAGGATCGCTGGCAAACACCAGAACTAGGAAGAGGCAAGGAAGGATTCTCCCCTATAGGTTCCAGAGGGAGCACAGCCTTGCCCACATCGTCACTTTGAACTTCTAGTCTCCTGATGTGACAACAGACTGCCACTGTTTTAAGCTACCCAGGTGTGTGGCACTTTGTTACAGCAGCCACAGGAAACCGAAGCATGCCACTTTTTGGGTGCTGGCCCTTCCCCACCTCAGGACCTCCCCACAAACCACTTGCCTTTCCATCCCTGCTTCTGGAAGACCCCAAACTAAGACACGTACTATTAGTATCCCCATTTTATGGATGAGAAACTGAGTCTTCAGACAGAACTCTCATTCAAAAAGATACATGCACTCCTTGGGAGTTCCCGTCGTGGCTCAGTGGTTAACGAATCCGATTAGGAACCATGAGGTTGCAGGTTCGATCCCTGGCCTCGCTCAGTGGGTTAAGGATCCGGCGTTGCCGTGAGCTGTGGTGTAGGTTGCAGACGCGGCTCGGATCATGTGTTGCTGTGGCTGTGGCACAGGCCGGCAGCTAAAGCTCCTGTTAGACCCCTAGCCTGGGAACCTCCACATGCCGCGGGTGCGGCCCCAAAATGACAAAAGTCGAAAAAAAAAAAGATACACTCACTCCTATGCACTGCATATTCACACGAGCCACTGTTCACAACGGCCAAAACATGGAAACAACCTAAATGTCCACTGACAGACGAATGGATTAAAAAAATGGGGTAAACATACACAATGGAATACTACTCAGCCATAAAAAAGAACAAAATAATGCCATTTGCAGCAACATGGATGCAACTAGAGATTCTCGCACTAAGTAAAGTCAGAAAGACAAATACCATATAATGTCACTTACATGTGGCATCTAAAATATGGCACAGATGAACCTATTTACAGAACAGAAACAGACTCACAAACATGGAGAGGAGACTTGTGGCTGCCAAGGCGGGGGGGAGGGAGTGGGATGGACAGGGAGGATGGGGTTAGTAGATGCAAACTATGACATTTAGAATGGGTAAGCAATGAGATGAGGTCCTGCTGTACAGCACAGGGAACTGTATCTATTACCTATGATAGAAGACAATATGAGAAAAAGAATATATGTATATATATGTATATACATATATATATGACTAGGTCACTTTGTTGTGAGGCAGAAATTGACAAAACACTGTAAATCAACTATAATAAAAAATTAAAAAATAAAAAACAAACAGAAAAAAAAAGAGAAACTGAGTCTCAAGGGAAGTTACTTGCCCAAAGCCCCCAAATAGAGGTGGCAATCAACATACAAAGCCACATCCAAGTACAGAGCTCTTGGCCAATCCCTTCTGAAGCTTTCTGCAAGGCCTTCAAAAATCCAAGATCTCTTTTTGACCTTGAGACTGGGGTGGCTCATAGGTTTCATTTCCTATGGCCCCCCTCACTTTTTTTTTTTTTTTGCTTTTTAGGGCTGCACCCACGGTATATGGAGGTTCCCAGGTTAGAGGTCGAATTGGAGCTACAGGTGCTGGTGCCTAGATCACAGCCACAGCAATGCAGGATCTGAGCTGTGTCTGTGACTACACCACAGCTCATGCAATGCGGATCCTTAACCCACTACGTGAGGCCAGGGTTTGAACCCCAAACCTCATGGTTACTAGTTAGATTTGTTTCTGCCACGCCACAATGGGAATTCCCCTATGCCGATTCTTATGCATTGGTAATGGCTGCCTGGAACTGTACTGAGAGGTTCTCAGTGCGGTGATAGACTGGTGATGTCTGACCTGGACATGGAATGAGCAAATGAAAAGCGTTTACCATTACTGCCTTCGTAATTTTAATTGTCACCTTTTGGGGCTGGTGCAGCACTTGCCAAATAGGTGTTTAACGAGTTTTTTTGTTTTTTGGCCATACCCATGTCATGCAGTTTCCTGGGCCAGGGACTGAACTCACGCCACAGCTATAGCCAGAGCCACAACAGTGACAACGTTGGATCTTTAACCTGCTGAGCCGTGAGGGAATGCCCTTAATGAGTTTCTTTTTGTTCGTTTTTTTTTTCTTTTTAAGGCCACACTTGTAGTATATGGAAGGACGTTCCTGATCTAGCGGTTCAATCTCCAAGCTGCAGCTTCCAGCCTACACCACAGCCACAGCAGCACCAGATCTGAGCCATATCTATGACCTGTGCTGCAGCTGGAGCCAATATCGGATTCTTAACCCACTGAGCGAGGCTGGGGATAGAATCCGCATCCTCACAGACACTGTGTCAGTTCCTTAACCCACTGAGCCAAAATGGGAACTACTTAATGAGTTTTTACTTTTTTTTTTTTTTTGTCTTTTTGCCTTTTCTAGGGCCGCACCCGTGGCATATGGAGGTTCCCAGGCTAGGGGTCTAATCGGAGCTGTAGCCACCAGCCTTTGCCACAGCCACAGCAATGCGGGATCTGAGCCACGTCTGCAACCTACACCACAGCTCACGGCAACGCCGGATCCTTAACCCACTGAGGCCAGGGATCGAACCCGCAACCTCATGGTTCCTAGTTGGATTCGTTAACCACTGAGCCACGACGGGAACTCCTTAATGAGTTTTTAAAAGAGTAGTTCTGTTAGGAAGAAGTTCTGATGACTGGATATGAATGACCAACACTGGGCTTAAAAAAAAAAGTAAATCACTTCTCAGACCCTTTAAGGGATAGATCTTGAATCTCCAAGAGGCCACAGGGCTTCTCAAGTTTCTTAGACCTATGTACTCCCTTTTGGGGTAAAGAATAAATGAAATAGGCTGTGTCTCATCTCTGCTCATGACGCTCAGTGGCTTCCTATTGCACTTCGAGGAAACCCCAACTCCTGATCATTAAGTCCTTGCTGACTCCTCAGTTCCCTCCAGCCACTCAAGACTTCTCCTTCTCAACAACAACAACAACAACAACAAAAACAACTGAATCAAAAAAAGGGGGGCAGAAGACCTGAATAGACATTTCTCCAAAGAAGACATCTGGATGGCTAAAAAGCACATGAAAAGATGCTCAATATCACTAATGATTAGAGAAACGAAAATCAGAACTACAATGAATTACTACCTCACACTGGTCAGAATGTCCCTCATTAAAAAAGTCTACAAAGGATAGGAGTTCCCGTCATGGCTCAGGGGAAACAAATCTGACTAGCATCCATGAGGATGCAGGTTTGATCCCTGACCTTGCCCCGGGAGTTAAGGATCTTGCATTGCCGTGAGCTGTGGTGTAGGTCGCAGACAAGGCTTAGATCTGGCATTGCTGTGGCTGTGGCATAGGCCAGCAGCTATGACTCTGACTGGACCCCTAGCCTGGGAACTTCTATATGCCAAGGGTGGGGCCCTAAAAAGCCAAAAAAAAAAAAAAAAAAAAGCGCTACAAACAATAAATGCTGAAGAGGGTGTGGAGAAAAGGGAACCCTCCTACACTGTGGGTAGTAATGTAAGTGGGTACAACCACTATGGAAGTTCCTCAGAAAACTAAAAACAGAACTACCATATGATCCAGCAAACTCACTGCTGGGCATATATCTGGGCAAAACCATAATTTGAAAAGATATAAACACCCCAATGTTCACAGCAGCACTATTTGCAATAGCCAAGACATGGAATCAACCTTAAAATTCATCAACAGATGAATGAAGAAGATGTGGTACATATACACAATGGAATACTACTCAGCCATGAAAAAGAAAGAAATATTGCCATTTTCAGCAACATGATTGGACCTAGAGATTCTCATACTAAGTAAGTTGGACAAAGATAAATATCATGTGTCATTTACATGTGGAATCTAAACTATGACACAAGTAAACTTATCTGCAAACAGAAACAGACTCACAGGCATAGAGAACAGACTTGTGGTTGCCAAGGGGGAAAGTAGGTGGGGGAAGGATGGACCTGGAGTTTGGGATTAGCAGATACAAACTACTACAGATAAAATAGATTTAAAAGGTCCTACTATATAGCACAGGGAACTATGTTCAGAGTTTTGTTTTTTCTTTTTAGGTCCACACCTGTGGCATACAGAAGTTTCCAGGCTAGGGGTAAGATTGGAGCTGCAGCCACCGGCCTATGCCACAGCCACAGCAGTGCCACATCAGAGCTGTGCCTGTGACCTATGCCCCAGGTTGTGGCAATGCCAGATCTTTAACCCACTGAGCGAGGCCAGGGATCGAACCCATGTCCTCATGGATACTAGTCATGTTCTTAACCTGGTAAGCCACAACGGGAATTCCTCAATGTTTTTTAAAAAACAGTAATGGGGGAAAAAAAAAAAAGACTTCCACTCCCTGTTTCTGGACCTTGGCATTGGCTGTGCCCTCTGCCTGGTTCAGGCTAGGGGGTCAAATCAGAGCTATACCACAGCCACATGGGATCCAAGCCACATCTGCGACCTACACCACAGCTCACAGCAACGCAGGATCCTTAACCCACCGAGCATGGCCAGGGATCAAACCCGCATCCTCGTGGATACTAGTCAGATTCGTTTCTGCTGAGTCACAATGGGAACTCCCACATGCTCCTTTCAGTCACCCATCTTGTTTTAGGATCTTCAGAGAACTTTTGATCTGAAACTACTTATGTGCTGATTGACTGACTTCCTTGTTCACTGGAGTTTTGTCCCGGGAGGACAAGAATTAGGTTGTGCTCCTTGAATGTGCAATCGGCACAGTGCCCAACACACAGGGATGTTTAGGGAACAGTTGCTAAGCGAATGAGTAAATGAATGAATCAATGGATGAACAGGTGAACGAAGCCTTGCCTTACTTGGCTCCATAGATGGTGGGTGCTGGGAGTGCGAGTGTGGTTGGCAAGTATGGAGGGTCTCAGATCAGGACCAGCTATATAATTTGCAGGGTGCAGGGTGCAATAAATATAGGTGGAGCCCTTTGTTCAGAGATGAGTAAGAATTTCAAGATGGTGACAGCAGAGCCTGAAACCAAGCACGGGGCCCTTCTGAACTGGGGACTGTACAAGTGGCCTGCCAGTGAAGCTGAGCTGGCTACAAAGACTTGGGGAGTTCCTGTTGTGGCTCAGTGGTAACGAACCTGACTAACATCCATGAAGATGCGGGTTCGATTTCTGGTCTCACTCAGTGGGTTACGACCTACACCAGTGAGCTGTAGTGTAGGTTGCAGATGAAGCTCGGCTCTGGAATTGCTGTGGCTGTGGTGTAGGTTGGCAGCTGCAGCTCCAATTTGACCTCTAGCCTGAGAACTTCCATCTGCCACACGTGCAGCTTTAAAAAGACCAAAACAAAACAAAACAAAACAAAACAAACAAACAAAAAAAGACTGGGGGTGGGGCAGATGCTTGGGGACTTCTGGGACTGTGCTAATTGGGAGAACCTGGTGATCCCACCAGGAGATGGCAAAAGCCATGGAAGAGACCCCTGGAAGAGAAACAGCACAACCTCCGTGCTCCTTTCTCTCTTGATAAAGCCCCAAGATACTGGTTTTTAGTGATGGCAGATACTGAAATGGGCAAGTCTCGAAGAAGACATCAGTCTGGGCACGGAGGCAGGTCGGCCCCATGATTTGTGGGAGAAGGGCATCTTTGAAGCTCATCTTTGCCTGCTCTTGTGATGCTGTGAACTAGCATGGTCCCTGACTTCCCCGCTCCCAAGACCCAGGAAAGCCAAACTACAAGAGAAGGTTCTCGTGATGCTAAGGGGAAGAGTAGGGGAGTTCAAGGCCTGAAGGGGTTTCCCAGGATCCCGAGGTGCTTCTCCACCCCTAGCTATGGGGGCCAACTGGTGTCCCAGGGGCAAACCCCATCGCCGGGAAGGGAGGATGGGACGGGCTGCCACAGACCTCGTAGACGGCCAGGTCAATGCCTGCGTAGGGTATGATGCCCAGCACATTGGGCAGGTAGCCTCGGTAGAAGGCTCGGGGCCCTTCTCGCTCCAGGATCCGCCAAGCACAGTCTAGCAGCCCCTTGTACTGGCCCGTCCGGCGAAGGGTCAGCCGCGTCTTCAGCACCTGGGGAGGACCCGGTTAGCTGTGGGAAAGCTGCCTTCAGAATCGCTACATCCAGGAATGAGAACACCTAGAAATAGCTCCTCCTGGATGGAGACACCCTGAGAATAACTGCATTTAAAAACACACTCACTGGGCATTCCCTGGAGTTCCCTGGTGGCTCAGTGGGTTAAGGATCCAGTGTTGCTGCAGCTGTGGCTGAGGTCGCAACTGCCACTCAGATCTGATCCCTGGCCTGGGGACTCCATATGCTGCAGGGTGGCAAAAAAATAAATAAAAATAAAACACTGATATTAAAAAAACGAATCTTCTTCTAGCCCTAAACTCTATACCTACAGATGGTTATACCTATCAGAGCTGTGTGTGGCAGCCATATTAACTGCCTACCAGTATTCTGTTACCTTCTCTCTTAGCAATAGAAGCTGTCATTTTCTTTTTCTTTTTCTTTCTTTTTTTTTTTGGGAGGGGCGCACCCATGACATATGCAGGTTCCCAGGCTAGGGGTCGAATTGGAGCTGTAGCTGCTGGCCTACACCACAGCCACAGAAACGCCAGATCCGAGCCATGTCTGTGACCCACACCACAGCCCATGGCAACGCTGGAGCCTTAACCCTCTGAGCGAGACCAGGGATCGAACCTGCGTCCTCATGGATATTAGATTCATTTCCACTGAGCCACG
The DNA here is from genome assembly GCA_004024745.2 of Catagonus wagneri. Lineage (NCBI taxonomy): Eukaryota > Metazoa > Chordata > Mammalia > Artiodactyla > Tayassuidae > Catagonus > Catagonus wagneri. The sequence continues at coordinate 4,429,536 of PVHT021183507.1, forward strand.
ATGGGAACTTGCTGTTATTTTCAGCAAGCAGATAGTCTCTTGAAATAAAGACTACCCTTCTCATGATGTTCCCCTAGTGGTACGGTGGGTTAAGGATCTGGCATTGTCATTGCAGTGGCTCAGGTCACTGCTGTAGCATGGGTTCCGTCCCTGGCCTCAGGAAACTTCTGCACGCTATGGGCATGGCCAAAAACAAAAAGACTACCTTTCTCAGCTTCCCTAGGTATATAGCCATGTGATTCAGTGCTAACTGATAAAAAAGAAGGTGAAGAGGTATGCAAGACTTTCAGAAAGCATCCTTAAAGGCAGGGAGGTGTTCCTTCTTTTTCTGTCCTTCCTTCTTGGCTGGAATGTGGATGCTGTGACTGGAGCACAAGCACCACTATGGTCCATGAGGTGTGTGCTACGTGCTGAGATAGTAGAACAAGACAGAGGGAAGGAATCTGGGTCTCTAACACTCTGAAGCCACTGTACTATCCCTGAATATCATACCTTTAGACTGACTTTATGCAATTTGAGTTTCTCACCACTCAGAATCCTAACTGATGCCTGGCACAACCTGCAACTTGAAAATGATTTCTCTGAAAACAGTTTCACTTGGAAAGGATTCTCCTGGGGGTAAGAATCCTTTGAAGAGGGATGTCTATACATGGCTGGCCCCTACAACTGCTATATAAACAATTAAACCAATGCTACTATCCCCAGAAGTCTAATCTCAAATTGTGAGACCCAGACCAGCTACACATGAAACAGTCTTGCTCCAATGAATCATCAGGAAGAGGGAATGTTATAATCCCCATGCTTATGACACCTTGGGATGAAATAGTTATTGCCAGCCCCCCACACTGCAGTGGTGCCTCTGTTGGGGAGGGGGGGGCTCCTTCTCACCTCCATGGGGTAAATGATGGTTTGGGCTGTGGCACCAGCCAGGGAACCAGCCACGAAGCGTTCCTGCACGTGCAATGTTTCCTGCTGTCCCCGGATGGCCCGCTTGATCTGAGAGGGAGACAGCGGTGGCAGGACCTCAGTGGTTGGGCCTTCCAGCACTTGGACCACCCCTTTGCTGTCTTCCTGCTGTGGGAATCTCCCAGGGGAGCAGACACCCACTCCTGGGGATCTGCAGACATCCCTGCCCCAAGTCAATCCTGCAAATCCTCCTGGCCGTAGCCTGCACCTGCCCACGCTTGCCCCCACCTGCTCATAGGCCATGAACTTGATAGCTGACTCAGGTGCAATCTTGAGGACGTTAATGCCGTTGCCACGCCATAGAGAGCGGATGCCCCCCTCTTGGATCATGCTCCGTAGGCCCCCCAGGATATTCAGCCGGTTTGTCTTAGAGGCATGGACCTGGGTGGGGAGACAAGGTGGCTTTGGGGATCCCTTCTTTGAGCCAAGTCGTGGGGAAAGGGATGGGTCTCTCCAGGGCCCCTCACCTGCATGAAGACCTTGAGGCGGTCCAGAGGGGCTGTGCCTGTCCGGGACACGGCACCTGCCACTGCGCCTGCCACCAGCTGCTTCCACCACGTGCCAGTCAGCTTCTCCTGCTCCGAGAACTCATCTGGGACCGTCAGGCACTCGCCAATATCCAGGACCTGGGGATGCAGAAGCTGGGGGTGTCACGCCCCCGTGGGGCTGGGGAGACGTGACTCTACCCTAAACGGGGGTGTCTCTCCTATGAATCCCAAGATACCCAGAGAGTCCATCAATGAATCTCACTTGGAGAGCCCAAGAGCTCTCTTGGATCCCTACCAGGTCCAGCCCCTCAGTTTCCACAAAATATAACAACATCCTTCCTAGGGACCACCATCCAATTCCATCAAAGGATCCTATTCAAGCATTTCCCCCATAAAGATCCCTCCGGAGCCAATCAGATAGTTCTGAAGGATCCCACTCAAGGGCTTCCCACATAAGGATTCCAGAAGACGCCTCCAGGGCCACACAAGATTTTACGAGGGATTTCTCACATAAGGAGCTCAGAAGATCCCTCCTGGGGTCTCATCATACCCCAGGGATCTGACCCCTCTTGAGTTCACCCGAAGTCTTTCCAGACAAGCCCCAACAGGCTCTCACCATATCCCATGGATGGAATCCTTCAGATGTTATCAGATCCCACCAGAGGCATCACTCAGGAATTCCCAGCTGGGAAAGGGCAGTCTAGCACACTCCTTACCCCCCCAGCTTCCAGTGGGTCCCATCAGACCCTCCAAAGACAGTGGCTCCCTAACTCATCCTTTCAGCAGCAGAATCCCTTCCCAAGGGAAATAGAAACGAGCAGAAAGAAGGGGGAGGGAGAGGAATGGACGGGGAGTTTGGGGTTAGTAGATGCAAACTATTACATTTAGAATAGACAAACAATGAGGTCCTACTGTACAGCACAGGGAACTGTATCCAATTACTTGTGATAGAATATGATGGAAGATAATATGAGAAAAAGCTTGGCGAGTTCTAGTCGTGGCGCAGCAGAAATGAATCCGACTAGGAACAATGCATGAGCTTGCGGATTTGATCCCTGGTCTCGCTCAGTGGGTTAAGGAACTGGCATTGCTGTGGCTGTGGTATAGGCTGGCAGCAACAGCTCCAATTTGACCCCTAGCCTGGGAACCTGCACATGCTGTGGGTGTGGCCCTAAAAAGCAAAAAAAAAAAAAAAAGAGCTTGTATATACATGTATGACTGGGTCACTTTGCTGTACAGCAGAAATTGACAGAATATTGTAAATCAATTATTAAAAAAAAAGAAGAAAGAAACCAGCAGAAGGGGAGCTATGTGGGTTGGGGGTGGGAGGCTGGCCCCATCTGGTGAGCTGTTTATTCCCTGCACCCCCATAGGTCCCACAGTAAGTCTGAAGGGCTCCAGTCAGCCAGAAGAGACCGCCCCAAATGGGTCCCCCAAAGCCCAGATGGCAGAAGAGGGGTACAGAGCCTTGTCCCTCGGCTACTCCCAGCAGCTCCTCCTTCAAGAGTCCTGACCCAGCCCCTCCCCCCATTGCCCTGGGGAGACCACGGCAAGTCCCTAGGCGAAGAGGGCCCAACCACCAGGCTGGGACAGCTGCCCCTTCCTCACCGTGGAATGCTTCCAGAAATAAAGCACATCTTCTACGTTCTCCAGCGAATGCAACAGGAAGTGGTCACGCCATTCCTGCCAGTCAATGGTCATGGTGCCATCACGGTCTATGCTGGGGGGGAGGGGTGCGGGTGGAACGGAATCAGTGCCTGGGGCCAGGGGTAAATGGGGTGAGGTTCTAGTTGGTTCTGGGGGTAGACCAACTCCTCAGCACTGGGGAGCTCCCCATTTTACAGAGGGGGAAACCAAGGCTCAGAGAGCGGAAGCGACTGGCTGAAGATCCCAGCTCCACCCACCCTGGGATTGGGTCTGGGGCCCAGAGGCTCATGGTGACCGAGGGGTCTGAGTGACCTGGAATTCTGGACACCCCCCACCCTGCCCAGCTACTCACCTGTGCAGGATTTTCTCTGCCTGCTCCAGTGTGATGGAAATGCCCAGAGCTCGGAAACTCTGCTGGATCTCAGAGACATCGATATGACCTGGGGAGGGGACCCAAGGTGGGGAAAGGTGTGAGTGGGGACCCTGAGATGGAGGAACAGGACAGCTTGGAATGGGGACGGTCTTATAAGACCAGGGGGTCCAGGAACCCAAGGTGGGGTTTGTGGCAGGGTTGGGATGAGAAAGGTGAAACTGGACACTGAGGGATCTTCTGTTTGATGAATGAATGAAGGATTGAATCCAGGGGTAATCCACAGGGGATTGAGAGGCAATACTGGACACCCAGGAGTGATTGGATGTCTCTGTCTCATAGGGAATCCAGGAGCAGTATGGGGGAAATCTCTGTCCTCTGCACAAAAAAATAAGACTGTTAAATAATAGAGGTCCCACCCCAGAAAGAAAAGGAGTTGGGATAGGCCGGCTGGGCCCCGAACCACCTAGCTGGGGGTGAGGAGAGCTCCCAAAATAGCCTGTGAGTCATCAGGAAGAAGCGGCCCCCCCCCACTCCTTCCAGCACTGCCAGTTCTAACCCCATTGGCTTCTCCGGGGCCCCCACAGCCCCATCCCTGGGCCTTACCATCCTGATTTCGGTCCAGACTATGGAACAGAAGCAGCAGGCGCTGTTCCCGCTCCTGCAGGTAGAGGATAAACTCCTCCAGGTCAAGGCTGCCATCTGGGGAGATGCCCTGGCAGAGGGGGAAGGGTCAGAAAGAGCCCCAGGAAGCTGCTCCAAGTGCCTTCCAGCTTATGCCCCAAGATCCCGGCTCCCTCGCCTCCCCCACCCCAGCCCCGCACTTAGAGGATTGGTGTGGGGAAGTCACCCCCTCTCAAGATGCCCAAGGCCTAGGTCTATGAGGAGGACAATAATTGTCCAGTTTTCCTGGAGAGCAAAATGAGGCTCTCCAAGGTCAAGTAATTTGTTCAAGGTTACAGAGCTGGGAAGGGGGTTGGGTGGACTTGGGCTCTTGTCACTAAAAGCCTGTCCTTCTAGCTGTCTCTTATAAGAGCCCATTCACATGGCAGTTCCAGGAGCTCCCCATTGGAGAGAGCTCTGGGCAATGTGGGACAATGACACATCAAGGCTGAGCAGCCACAGGACCTCTCTTTTCCCAATCTGTAAAGTGGGAGGTTGACTGGAGATCTCAGGATTCTATGAAGACAGTCCAGTGGCATCCGGGCTCCAGGTGTGGAGGGGACACCTGAATGGGCTGGGGGTCGAGCTCCTGCTTTGATAGGTGCACCCGTAGCTGAGGGCGACCTCAGAGAGGATTGGGTCCCTGACTGGGACAGCCTGGGGGCATTGAGCCAGTACCTGGAAAGGAATGTAAACATAAAAGCTGGGGCCCTCGCCAGGGAGGACAGTGGGTGCCCAGAGAAGGGAAGGAAGGTGGGGAAAGTGTGTCTACTGGAGGGGAGTGCAGGCCATATCTTGGGCGTGCAAAGAGTTCAGAGGAGGGTGTGTCCCAGGCAGTGGGCAGGAAAGCGCACGTGGCCCCATTCCCTGGAGGTCATCCCCCACTCCGACGGAGGAGGCGGGCGAGTTTGGCAGCAGAACTGCAGGCCTGGGGCCTCAGTGGCCCTGTCTTGAGCGAGCCCGTGAAGCCCGGACACGGGCGGGCAGGGGGAAGAGACTGAGACGCCAAAGCTGGTCACAGGTCCTGGAGTCCAGTCTCGGGCGGTCCCGGGCGGCTCCCGGCGCTCCATTCAGGGGCTAGGGTTACCCGGCTCGGTATGGGCCCCAGCGCGGCGAGCTGGGAGGGGGTCCCAGCGGGTGTACCTGTTGGGCTCCACGGTCCGGGTCACCCGCGCCCAGCCGGGCAAGTCCCTGGCGCAACTCATGGATATCCACGCGACCATCCTTGTTACTGTCCAGCTCCTCGAAGAGGCGACCCCAGCGCTGACGCCGCTCTGCATCGCCCGGGCCCCCCCGCATGGCGCCGGCCCGGGGGGGAGGGGAGGCCCGGCAGCGGCGGCCTCAACGGGGGCTTGACGGCTCCCCCTCCCCCCCTGGGCCCCGCAGGGCCAGCTCCGCGGCCACTGCTACCTCAGCCTCAGCTCTGCCTGCCGGGCTCCGGCACTTGTGAGAGGCGGTGACTGCTTGCTGTCGCCGCCTGCGCCAGAATTTGAGTCTCCTCCCCCGGCCTGCATTTGGGGGAGGGGGCTGGGCGGGGAGCCGGAGGGTGTCAGGGATGCTCTGGTATTAGCACAGTTTAGGGAGCAACAGGGCTCATTCTGGGAAGGGAAGCTAGAGAGATCATTGGTTTCAGGTCTTGTTTCTGAGTTCTGTATGCCTCAGTTTACCCTCTGCCCGTGGGGGCGAGGTAGGGAGATGTTAGGGATTGGGTTACATAATCCCTTTCCACTTGACCTCTCTCCTCTACTAATCCTCTTCGGGAACTAACGTTCTCGCTTTTCCTAGACGTACTCAAGAACCAACTCTGCGCCATCTAGCCCTCCATCTGCCCGCCGGCTCATTTCACAGAAGCCAAAGCCTTGTTCTCCCTCTGTGTTTTCATCTCGCCCGCGCGCCTCCTTTCTCGGTCTCACTCAGACCGGGAAACGGAAGATCAACGCGCGGCGAGGCTGCGGAGTCGGTTTTCTACTGGTCAGAGCGCCGGAGCTGCTCCCGCCCGTCCCGCCTTGCCCACCTACCTAGGCGGGGCCTCCCCCTCTGACCCTGGGCTGCCTTGGGCCGCACAGCCCCCGACTCGCCCGACAGTCTTAAAGGGGCCTCGGCCGGACACAGAGCAGACTGCCTTCTCTCGACCGTCCTGGTGCTGATCTCAGTGCCCTAGGCGCGTCTGGGGATGAAGACCGTATAGGCGAGCGATGGAGGCGGGGCACCAGTCTGTCGCGCTCGCTGCACCTGCCGAATGACCCTCCTACTAGTTTCGGCGCAGTTTCTCGATTCACCATTAGGGGGAGGGGAGCCGAGACTTTTTGACAGCGAATAATTACAAGAGCTAACACTGATTCAGTGCGTTGCACAAGCCAGGCCTTTTACTCACCTCTCGCGTCGTCTTCGTCGAAACCCCATAAAGTAGGTGGGTCTGGTTTTCCCATTTCTCAGATAAAGAAACAGGAGGGAAAGCCAGTCGCCCCAGTCCAAATGATCAGTAAGGGGCAAGGCAGAGCTTTTAAGCAGACGTGGGATTCTTACCCATCAATACTCTGTACCCTAGAAGGGATTAATTTTCCCTTAATCATCACTCTTCACTCTAGAGTCCCTAGCAGGGGGTCGTCCTACCACCATCCTCCTTTATCTCAAGATACAGCCAGTGAGGGTACATATGGTTCCACGCAGCTTCTGCCCAGACAGGTGTGCTCAGACAGGGGTGTCTGAAACAAGCCTTTTATAGAGGGTCTCCTCAGAGATGTTTTTATTCACAGGTGGTCCTTGCAGGTGCCCTACAATCTGGGGATACTGATATTTTCCCATGAAGATGCCCCAAGCAAGTATTTTCTCACAGGCACATCCTTGACAGGTGGACGTTAATGCACATAACCAGCCCCCCCCCACCATGTGCTTTAGTGTGAGTGTTCCTCATGTAAGCGTTCTCAGGTCTTCATCTTAGCTGAGCTCAATTCTATGCAGCTGCCCCTCATGCAAGGCTTTTTCCTTCACCTCATAGGTTTGTTTCTCAACAGGTGTTCCACCACCCAGGTATGCGTTATACAGCCTACCCTGCCACCGATGTGTTCTATTTAAGTATTCACCCATATGGGGCTCTTCTCATAGATCTGGGTCCCCTACAGATGTACTTAAATGCAGGTGTGTCTCATACAGGTCTCTAACATCTTTCTACACAGGAATTTCTCTTGCAAGTCTTGTTCATTTCATAGGTGAGCCACGCAGAGGTGTTCTCCAAACAGATGTAGCCAGCGCCTAAGTACCTCAGCCAGGTGTTTGTTATAATACAGGTGTGTTCTATACAGCTCTTTTCCACACAGCTATGCTTCCATTCAGCTATACTCCAAATAGATGGGATTCAAAGCAGAAATCTCCCATAGGCATTCTTACGCATCCGTGCAGATGTCTTCTATACACGTTTGCTCCCATGCAGATGTGTCCCACACAGGTGTTTTTTTTTTTCATTTGAGGCCCCCTATCCTGATTTGTCCCAGATAGGAGTGCCTCATACACCGGTGTCTCCATGCCTCGGGTGTCTCCACACCTGGACGATTCTACAGGCGTGCCCGCAGTGCAGGTGGGAGGCCCCTTTTACACCTGCGCCCTTCCGCCCCTTGTTACTCCCTCCGAATAATAGGATTGGGTTCCCGTTACAGGTCCGTCCGTGGCGCGGCCCCGCCCCTGCTTGGCTCCGCCCTCTCATCTAGGCTCAGGTGCATAAGCCGGAAGTGCGCTCCCCTCCCAGGTAAGTGACTAAACTTTCCGGGTCACGTGAGCGGGCGGAGCTGGAAGAGTCCCACCGAGCGCTGACCAACGCACTGAGGGTTCGAGAGAGGGACCGGGACCAGGAACTTGAGTGAACTTGAAGACGTTCGGGCCAGGTAGGGAGGCAGGTCCCGCGGCTTGGTCTGCCGCCCTTTCCCCCTTTCCTTTCCCGGTTCTCCAGCCCCTGGAACGCGCCGCCGCGAGTTAATCTTTAATCTCTGACCTCTGGCGGCGGGGGCGGGGCGGGACTCCCGGGTGCACGGCGCGGGTCGCCCCTCCCATGGGCCTGCGCCCGGGTCTGGCCCCCTCCCCCACGCCCCGGCCTTTCTCCTTCTTTTGCTCCCAGGTGCGGGGTCGGAGGTACCCCCGGCCGAAGATGCGGTAGGAGCGGTGTACGCGACAAGCCCCCGTCCCCGGTGCCACCAGCTCGTCGCCTGGCCCATGGCGAGCCCCGGTCTGGGGCTGCTCCTGGCGCTCGGCCTGCCGCTGCTGCTGGCCCGCTGGGGCCGGGTCTGGGGGCAAAGTAGGTACCAGCTGGGGTTGCTGGGGGTCTGGGATGAGAAGCACTGGGTCCCTGGGTTCTTGAGAGGTCAAGAACCCTGGAGCAGGCACAGAATGCCTTGGGGTGGGCAGGATTCTACAGGGTCAGAACTGAGGGGTTAGAATTTCTGAGTTCTTCCTTGGACGGTCAGACTTGGTGTAGGAGAATTCCTGAGTTGGGTGGAATGGTGAGCTGGGGGAAGAGAAGGCCTGCGTGCCTGAGTCTCAGTATGGTTGAGGAGTTTGGGTTATCTAGGGGCCAGGAGGAGGCCTGCCTGGGGCCTCAAGCCCAGGTTGACCATAGGTGTGGACCCTGCCTTGCAGTCAGCCCTCTAAGTCCAGTTTCAGGAGCCTGGGGGGAGGTGTGAGTCAGACACTCCAGGCAAAGGCAGGATCCGCCCAGATCCTTAAGGGCAGAGGGAGGGCGGGAGAGGTGGGGTTGGGCTTCCGGACACCATCCGTTACAACAGCCCCCAACTCCGCGCCAACTGCAAACTTGTTAGCTGATTACTTACTGCTGGGTTGGGGGTGGGTACTAACCTAATGGAAGCGTCGGAAGTGAGGTGGTCTGATGAGGGGCCGCCCAAGGAAGATGCAGATGCCTCAGGATGGAAAGAGTTGGAGTTCCTGTCATGGTGCAGTGGAAACGAATCCGACCAGGAACCATGAGGTTGCGTGTTTGATCCCTGGCCTCGCTCAGTGGCTTAAGGATCTGGCGTTGCTGTGAGCTGTGGTGGAGGTTGCAGAGGCGGCTCAGATCTGGCATTGCTGTGGCTGTGGTGTAGGCCGGCAGCTGTAGCTCTGATTGGACCCCTAGCCTGGGAACCTCCATATGCTGCAGGTGCGGCCCAAAAAGGAAAAAAAAAAAGACAGATGGAAAGGGTAGATGGAAATTCATTTGTCTTCTCTACCCTTTCCCTTCCCTCCCTTCATACAGCATCAACCCCCTCTGCAAATACCAGCAGCACCTTTACACCCTCTGAAGCCGGCTCTGGCTCCAATGGGGGCCTGGTGAGTTGGGGTGTATGTGGAGAAGTCCCTCCTCTAGCAGGTGGAGGGGCATGGACTCCCAGAGGTGGCAGGTCAAGTTGTTGCGGGGGGGGGGACGGGCATTGGAGGACCCTCAGTGGAGGGGACCGGAATACCAACACAGGGCAGATAGAGGGGCCAAGAATCCCAGGAAGGGGTGGACAGGAATACTGTACATGGGGAGTTCCCACTCAGGCACAGCGGGTTAAGGATCCTACTGCAGCAGCTCGGAGCTCGGGTCACTGCGGAGGCATGGGTTCAATCCCTGGCCCAGTGCAGTCGGTTAAGGATTGGACATTGCTGCAGCTGTGGTACAGATTGCAACTGTGGCTTGAATTGGATCCCTGGCCCAGGAACTTCCACATACGTGGGGCGCGGCTGTAAAAAAAAAAGAGAAAATACCATACATGGCAAGTGTGGGGGTTCGGGAGCCCCATATGCCTTTCATGCAGGGGGTGGGGGAGCTAGGAACCTAGATGTGGCAGGTACTTGGCAGGGGGAACCCCAGCCATGGCAGATGGGGGAGCCCAGGGCCCCAGGTGTGATTGATGGAGAGCAGGAATCCTGGTGGGGAAACCTTGTCAGCAAAAGTGGCAGGTGTGGGGTACGGGGTTAAGAGTCCCCAGCTGATTCTCAGGTAGGGGTGTACAGGGGACCCAGGTTCAGGCGGGTCACACCTGTCCCCTCTGCCACAGTCTCAGGAGGCCATCACTGCCATCATCGTGGTCTTCTCCCTCCTGGCCGCCCTGCTCCTGGCTGTGGTCGTGGCACTACTGGTGCGCAAGCTTCGGGAGAAGCGGCAGACAGAGGGCACCTACCGGCCCAGCAGTGAGGAGCAGGTGGGTGCCCGAGCTCCACCAGCCCCCAACCTCAAGCTGCCGCCTGAGGAGCGGCTCATCTGAACACTGGGGCTGGCCACAGCCGCCACCGCTACCCAGGACTGCCCGGCACGCGCTCACAAATAGCAGCCACCACTGAGACACCAGCCTCTGATGGTTCAGGAGGACCTGGGGGGCCAAGGGGGGCCGGCCGGGCGGGCTCTTCGAAGCATGCCGCCTCTGCTTGACTCTGCCTGCTGTCGGGGTGCCGGGGCTGGGGACCCGCCTCCCTGCTTGCTGTACCACCTTGGCTCAGCCATCTGTCCCCTTGCCACAAAAGCCCAACCACCCCCATCTCCTTTCCTTTCAGTTCTCCCACGCAGCCGAGGCCCGGGCTCCCCAGGACTCCAAGGAGACGGTGCGGGGCTGCCTGCCCATCTAGGTCCCCTTCCTCTAGCCATCACCCTTCCTGGCTGTGTGACCTTGGGGGAAGGCAGAGCTCTTTCTGGGCAGTCAAACCCAGCCAGCGCTTAAGAGTAGAAGGGAAGAAGGTGCTTCAAAGACTCTGCCCTTGAAGGCCAGAGAGAGTGAGGCTGCTCACTTTTTATATCTCTCATTATATAATGGGAAGTGTGATATATATATAATAAAAACCTTTTGGAGGCCTGGTGGGGACAAGTATGACCCTAGGTGAAGGAGACAGGTACAGGGTACATAGGCAGTCGAGAGATGAATTGTAAGGTCTGGACGATCCCAGGGGCTGGAAAGGGCTTCCTGGAAGGGAGGGACTTTTAGCTGCACCCAAGAGCCAGCTGGAGGCTGCCTCGGCTGGGAAGGTGGTGGGGGGGTTGTTTTCTGAGCAGCAAGAAGGCTTCCGGATAAACCCACCAGGAAAAACCAGCTTTGGGCTCTTGCGGCTTTATTGAGGGGCTGGAGTCGCCTCCAGACCCTGATCCTTAAGCTTCAAAACACTTTTTAAGCTCAGAGACTCTGGGCCGGCTCCTGGCTTGGGGCTCTTGCCAGGTGCTAGCAGGGGGTCTGGGGCCTCCCAGCTCCTCAAGGGGCTGGAGGTGAGCATGCTCAGCTCGCAGGACCTCGGAAGGCTGGTCTCTGGGGTTCTCTGGGGAACCAGGATCCGAGGAAGAATCAAGGGGTTGGGATGTCCAGGTCATATCCGAGTTGGGCTTGGTGGGGACCAGAAGTTGGGGGCTTTCTGGAGGGTGGGGCTGGGTGGAGAGCAGGGAGCAGGGGCTCTCCTGGGCTGTGGGATCTTCGCTTGCCTCGTGGGGAGGGGAGAGATGGAGGGCTAGAGACTGGGGCGCTGTGAGAGAGGATCTGGAGTCCTGTTTGCTGCTAGGGTCCTCAGAAGCTGCTGAAGGCTCGGATGGAGAAGCAATTTCTCCGCTGGCCTCTGGGGGCAACTGGGAAGTGGGATGCCCTGAGGAGCTCCTGGCTTCCAAAAGCTGGGGGGTTTGCAGAGACGGCAGGCTGACAGGCAGGGACAGGGGTTGGGGCTCTGGCGGTTTCTCGTCATCTGCTTGCCATCTTGGTCTTCCTGAGAGGTCGGGCTGGGTGGGGGTGGGGAGAGAAGTTGCCCGCCTGTAGGTGGAGGAGGGGCCGGCAAGTTGGATGGACAGACGGGGAAGGACAAGGGGGCTCTCACCAGGCTGAAGCAGCTATCCGGGTCCCCTCGGTGGCAGCAGTCTAAACTCTGGCTGGGCCGCAGACTGCTGGTCCGCGTGGCTCTCGTGCTCAGACTGTCCAAAATCTCGCTCAGCAAATCCAGTTCTTCTCCAGAGCCCAGGAAGCTGCCGTCCAGAGCTTCCTCTGCCCACGGTTGCTGGGCATTCTCAGGACTCAGAGGGGGTGTTCTGGGTGAGGATGGGTGGCCTCAGATATCTGCCCAAGACCGGCTGCTTTGAAGAGTCTGGAGTCTGGGGACCAACTTCCCCTTCAGTCCTGGATCCCCATTTCCAACACTGCCCCCTCCCCCTGCCTGGAGCCTGACCTGTCGCCCAGGGATTCAGAAGGTATCTCTTCCAGCCGCAGTCTCCTGCTGGGCCGAAGGGGCCGGTTCTGCAAAGGACAGATTTGGGCGGTGGGTGTGGGACCTCAGGACTGGGGGTTGTGTGAAAGGAGGGTGAATGGGTGAAGTGGGCACCCCATTTGGGGGTAGATGAGATGTCTGGATGGAGATGGGGGGTGGGAGGAGGACCTGGTGATGGGTGTGTGCATTGGTGGTGGGGGCGGGACTTTCTCACCTGTCCAAAGTGCTGGGTGATGGGTAGGCGCTGCTGCAGGCGATCTGAGCGGCTGGTGAGGGAAGGGGTCCTCAGGGAGCCCCCCCTCTGCAGGCCAGAGTCCCCATCCTAGGAAGAAGGTGGGTGAGCCAGGCGCCCCTTCCCCCACTGCCCTCCGGCTTTGGCCCCTAGCTTTACCTTGTACGTCAGAAGACTCTGCACACCCTTCAGGCCGCTCTTTGCCTTTGGAGGAGCCAAAGGAGAATTAGACTTGAGCATGATTTGGCCCTGGGACCTTGAGAACTCAGCCCTCCAACCCCGTGGACAGCTTCGTCTTGCCATCTGCTCACGTGTGTCTCAAAATATATTCAAATTCCCCGTGGACCACCTAAGAAGTCAATACACACTTTGCCCCTTTGAGTACTCCTGGAGGCAATAACCACACCTTCCAATGAAACAGAAACAGGAGTGGCAAAAACAGCACATCTTTAAAACGTGTCAGTGTTCAAAAGAACAAAGGATAAAATCCAATGGACAGTTCTGAGCTGTGGAAGTTGGTCCTGGGAAACTCTGAGCTTGGGAGAAAAGGCACGAGGGCAGAAGCTGTGATTGTGGCATCTCAGAAGGACAGGAGACGTTTGCCAAAGAATCTTGCTTGTCAATTTTAAATAGGAAAGATGAGATCCAACAAAAACGAATGAAGGTGGTCAATAGAAAATAAAAATAGGAAACATTGTAAATGGTGTAACTGCTGGTTCAGTTCTGATAAAAATGTGCTCTGAATGAGGGGTTAAAATGTCCTCTGCCTTTGTCACCCCAGTAAGAGGCCCGTCCAGCCCAGCCTCACCGAGCGGTACATGTTTCTGACAGCTGGCTGCGTCTTGGCCTTGACGGAATGCAGGAGGGCACCACCACCTTTCTGGGGAGAGAAAGCCAAGGGAGAGAGGCTTGGGCGTGTGGGGATATGGCAGACCACAACCACCCAACCACCCACTCAGTCTGTGTGGCACAGGATCAGCCCCGCACCCTCTCTGCTTCTGAATTTCTTCACCTTGATCTGTAAATGCATAGTGGGGGCTGTCTGATCCCACAAAAATTAAGGGTGGGATGTTTGGTGTTACTACCTTCAGGTTGTCTGCCCAGAGTTGGTAGGAGCGAAGGGTGCCTAGAGAAGAGAGAGTGGCATTAGGGAGGGCAGGCTCGGGCTGGGGTGCTGGTAGGGTGTGGGCTCTGGGCCAGGTGCAGAGCTCACCTGATGAGGCCCCACTGCAGGTGATCTCCTGCTCAAAGAGGTCTAAGAAGCCTTCTCCCTTGTTAAGCTTCTCCAGTCGGCCTTCGATGAACTGGAGGTGGGGGAAGGAGTGCCCCAGAAATCTGAATGCTAGGGCTGGGGGTCCGCTCACCCTCAAGACATAGAAGCCATCCCTGACTCAACCAGAAACCCATCCTTAAGCCCCAGGTGTCTGGATCTCACCTCAGGAAGCCAGAGGTCTGCACGCTCCCTGCCCCTCCCCCCTCCCCAAGTCCCACCTCTCACAGAATCCGGGAAGGGAAGTAGGTCTCGGTCACTCCAGACAGGCCTGCTTCCAGGGGCCCCACCTCCCGGGACCCTAGAGGCCAGCCTGCATTGAAGGACCCTGAAGTTCATCACACCTTTTCCCAAGAACCCAGGAGTCTGGCTCCACTTTCCCCCCACGTCCATCTATAGGACCTAAGAGTCCAGCCCATCTGCCCTGCCCCCAAAGAGTCTTTGATATGGACATCCACCCTTGACCCAGATGGCTTCTGCCTTGAGGCTCAATCATTTGGTTCCATTCCAATCTCCTCAGGGACCTAGAAGTAGATTTTATCCCTAGGAACTCAGGTCAGGGTTTCCATTCTTTAAGGACCCAAGAGTTCAGTCCTGTCTCTCCCACCCCGGGGACCCTGGGCTGGGGGATCCAACAGACCAGGGTGACTCTGGGTGTCAACCTCTCCAACCCTGGCTCCACCACCTGGGACCTGGGTGTCTATGCCCCTGCAGCCCCAGCTCCCACCCCCCCAGGTTTCTGACGCACCTGTTTGAAAAGCTGCAGGTGCACAGCCCGCTGGTGGAAGGCCTGCAGGCGCGCCCCAGGTTTCTGGGCCAAGAAGGCTTTTTCATCAAAGGTTACAGGCTGGCCCTGGAAGAAGGACCTGGATTCTAAGCTCCCTGCGACTCGCTTTGATCCCTGATTTGGCCTCTCTTACTCTACTGTACACCTCTGTAGCAAAGGTTGATGGAGCGCCTGTGTGCTGGATCTCATGCAGGGCCCTGTGGGCCACAGGAGGACTTGGGCTTTTACCCCCAGGGAGGTGGGAGCCCCAGGACGGTGGCGGGCAGAGGCAGACAGGACCTGGCTCAGATGCTCCCAAGTCTGACATGGGCAGGTCAGACAAGGAGCATAAGGGTGGGAGCCCGTGAGAGGGGACTCATTGTGAAGGGTGAGAGCCCTGATTCAGACAAGCAACAGTGAGGACCAGGCCAGGGTGGAGACAGAGGAGGGGAACAAATGGGTAGCTTCTGGTTGGGTTCTAAGGGCAGAGCGCACTGGAAAGTGAGATTCTCAAACACTAGGACTCCTGACCGTTTTTGTTGTTGTTTGGTTTGTTCTCTAGGCAGCACTCACGCATGGCATGTGGAAGTTCCCCAGCAGGGATCAAAACCTGCGCCAAAGCTATAACCAGAGCCACAGCAGTGACAACGCTGGATCCTTAACCTGCTGCGCCATAAGCGAACCCCCTAGCCACGTTCTTATAGAAGAGCTGTGGAAAACTGGGAGGAGGGGGTGTCAGGGTCAAAGTCAGCAGATCAAAGTCTTGGCTTCAATGCCCGCCCATGGTGGGGTTTCTCTAAGCCTTGGTTTCCTCATATGTAAAATGGGGCCATAATAGTATCTCTTTCTTTATATTGTTGTGGGCATTAAATGAGATAATATTAGCAATGGCAAAATCTAGCATTTATCCAGTGCTGACGATTGTGCCAGGCACAATCTGAGTGTTTTGCATATGCCCATTGACTGACTCGCACGACAGTTTTGGGCGGGTACTACTGGGATCCCATTTTACAGATGAGCAAAGAGAAGCACAGAGTAAGCACTCCATAAACACAAGGTATTACTCTGAATCCTTCAGGGACCCACTGGGCCTCTCGCTCGGCATCCCGGCTGCTCACCGGACAGCAAAGAAGCGCATCGCGGTACCCCCCGAAGAGCAGGGCCTGGGCTTTGAGGAAGAGACGGGACACTCCTTCCCCGGGGGCCAGCGCAACCTTCCTTAGCCGCAGCCTCAGCAGGGACACCTGGAGG
Source organism: Catagonus wagneri (assembly GCA_004024745.2). Classification (NCBI taxonomy): domain Eukaryota; kingdom Metazoa; phylum Chordata; class Mammalia; order Artiodactyla; family Tayassuidae; genus Catagonus; species Catagonus wagneri. Next base: position 4,445,385 of record PVHT021183507.1, read on the forward strand.
ACAACGGGGGAGCACTGAGCAGGCCACTGTGGAGCCTCGCCTCCCGGGTGCGGCAGGAGGGTGGAAGGGGCTGACACTGACCACGTCTGGGGGCAGCGCCTGCACATCATCGAAGGGTGTCTCCAAGGTATTGGAGTCCACATTCATCATCACGACGTCCTCCAGGCCTTTCTCCCTCACTCTCTGAGGTTGAGGAGTCAGACGGGGGCATGGGCACTGGGAGCTTGAGGATCCCAGGCAGGGAAGAGTACCTGGGGTGCAGAGGGAAGGGGACCCCACTCACCGCTGCCTTCCAGCTCCCACTCCCAGTTACCTCGGCGAGACTGGCGTGCACTCCGATGAGGTAGGGCATGGGCGCGCTGCGGACAACCCAGGGGGCTGGTCATGCAGGCGCTGTTCCTCACCCCCCCCCCAGGACCCCAGGCCTCTTCTCCAATCCCTGCTCCTCCCCAGTCCCTGCCCCTCACCAGCAGTAATCCAGCAGATGTGGTGGCAGCGTTGGGATCAGCACGTGCTCCCAGTGCATGGGGTACAGGAGGGCGCAGGACGCGTGGACGCACGATGTCAGCTGGGGACCGGTGGGGGAACATGGAGGCAGGGCCTGGACTCCCAGCTTCGAGGACCCTTTCTGGGACGGTGGCTCTCCTGGCTTTATTTACGACGTCCCCAGCTTCCTATCTCTCCACACACCCCTCCCCCCTTCCCCACCAGCTCCTGAGGAAGAGGTGAAAACTCAAACTGTTTTCATGTGAAGGCCAAGAATTCCACAAATTACAGTGCCTGGGACCGGTGGACTCAGCACGTACTAGTCCCTCTACCGTGGCGAAGCTAACATTCAGCCCTCGGAGATCTCGCTGCTTAAGGGCACGACAGCGACTCAGTCCACCCCGAAAGAAGCGAGCTAAGCTTGAGCCTGCCCAGGTCCCGCCTTTAGGGACCACTGACCCCTCCCCTAAAGAGGCGGAACTAGAAGTCAGTCTCCCCCGGCCCCGCCCCTGGGGGTGGAGCCAGCATTTAGTCTCCACCCCTACTTCCGTCCTTCCCCTTAGGGGCGGAGCTAGAATTTAGCTCTCCCTGGTCTTACCCTCTAGAGGGGCGGACCCAGTCTTGTTCTGGCCCATAGCGGGTGGAGTCTGGACTCATAGATCCCACAGGGGTGGGGGTACAGCGCAGACCCCTCTCAGTCCCCCCATAAAGGTGGAGCCAGGATTCAACTCAACCCTGAGCTTCAAAGGGGGCAGAACCAGGATTTTACCCTTGGATCTCGCCCGTTTGGGTTAGAGCTAGGAATCCGCCCCGGTTGTCCCGCCCCGAGGGGTCAAGCCAGGCCTCAGCCCCTCCCCGGCCCAGCAGCCCCGCCTCACGGTGCTCAGCTTGCTGGCGATGAGCAGGACCCTTCGCTCCGCCAGGAGCGCGGCGAACAGCCCCACGATGTTCTCGTCGGTCACCGCCACCACCAGCTCCGTTAAGTTCCTCTGAGGTACAGAGACGAAGGGTGGACTCGAGGAACCACGAGACCTGAGAGGCCCCTGCGGGTTCCCGGACCTCTTCCCGCCCCCTCTGGTCTCCACTCACATTCTCGGGAATGGAAGGCAAGCGGCCAGAGTCGGGGGCCACGAAGCAGGAAAGCTGGCAGAGGATTGGCGGGGGGACCGATCAGTCAGGGGTTTGGCCTCACGTGGGTGCCCAGCCTTCCAGGGTCCCTAGCTCTCCTCACCGGCTTGCTCTTCCCCGGGGCAGGGGGAGGGATGGCATGCGCACTGGAGGTCGTCACTCCGCCGCCCTGGGGGAGAGGTGCGGTGTGCGGTCGTCAGGGCTAGGGTGCAGCCTCTCCATCCGCCTGAGGTCCCTTCCAGGGGTGAGGGGCTACTCACCAGCTCCGGCCCCTGAGTCCCAGGAAGGGGCTGCTGCAGCAGATTTAGAAGAAGTTCTTCCACCTCTGAGACCTGGGTGGGGGTGGTGTGTCTGAATCAGAAAGTGGGGTGTGGATTCTCGGGACCTTGGCTTAGGCTTGGTTGTCTGGAAGGGGCCAAGAGGCCCAGGGTATCGGCCTGAGAGTTTTTTTTTTTCTTCTTCTTCTTCTTTTTAGGGCTGCACCCTGGGCATACGGAGGTTCCCAGGCTAGGGGCTGAATCAGAGCTGCAGCTGCCGGCCTACACCACAGCCACAGCAACGCCAGATCCGAGCCAGGTCTGTGACCTGCACAGTTAGGGATCGAACCCACGTCCCTGTGGATACTAGTTGGGTTCCTTACCGCCCAGGCACACGGGAACTCTCATGCTGGGAGTTCTGAGCCAGGCTAGGGGCTTAGTGGGGTGGGGGCTGGGACTCCTGTGGGAATACCAAGGGGGCTGGTCTCACTTGGTCCTGGGCCAGGAGGTCCCCCACTGTGTTTAGCAGCTTGTAGAACACCTCAAACCAAGGCAGGTGACTGTGGAGAGAAGACGCAGTTCCCATGCCGTGCCCCTAGGCAGAAGCCCTTTCCCCACCGGTCCCCGCCCCCAGGCCCCTGTATCCCAACACCTGAGGATGCAGAGACAACTGTGGGCACCAGCCCGAAGGCGGCAGAAGCCAAATCTGCGGGTGCCGGTCAGGTCCGTGAGGGCGAAGGTGAAGTGCTGTACAGCGCTGCTTGGGGGCTCCCTGGAGGCAGGAAAGGCTCTCAGAGAGACCTAAGCATCCCGCCTCCCTGACACCTCTCTCCGTGTCCCCAGCAATACTCCTAGTACTGCGTTCGCTGTTTGGGGCCCTGGGTATATAGGTCCCTAGCTGTCAGGGTCCTTGGTTCTCTGAGTCCCTGGGACCCTGAGCCCTTGACTCCCTGAGGCCCCTGGATCCATGAGTCCCGGGGTTCCTGAGCCCCCGGATCTCTGGGCCCCTATCCCTGAGTCCCTGTGTCTCTGAGCCCCTGGGTCCCTAAGCCTCTGGGGCCTTGAACCCATGAATTCCTGAGCTTCTGGGTCCCTAAACCCCTAGATCTCTGGGCCCCTGAACTCCTGGGTCTCTGGGTAAATGAGTGCCCTTGTGTCTAAGTCACTATTTGTCAGAGTCCCCAGGCGTCTAAGTGAGCTGAGTCCCTGTGTCCCTGAGCCTCAGTGTCCCTGGGGATATGTCTCTGATGTCCGAGTTTCCGAGTGTTTGAATCCCTGGGGTCCGTGAGAGGGCTGAGCCCTGGGCCCTTGGGTGTCTGCTTCTTTCCGTACCTTTCCACATCAAAAGGGAAGCAGAATTTGGGCACCATCTGCATAGCCTCCTAGGGGTGGAGAGAAGCACACACTGCTTGGCCACTCAGGTTAGGCCCCACCCCTGAGCCCCCATCCCCTCCCCCAAGTGGTCAGGCCCTGGCCCCAGGGGGAGCAAGGAACCAGCCTGCATACCTGGTCCCTGAAGTCTGGGGGGAACTGCCGCAGGATGAGGGGATCTGCACGGAGAGCGGGCCCTAAGTTCAAGGTCCCGGACCCACCCTCCATCTCCCCACCCCCACCAAAGCCCCCACTCACCCTCCTGCAGGGAGGCAGGGTAGGCGGCTTCGAAGAACCAGTCAAACACGGCAGGGGGACCCCCTCTGTGGGACAGGAAAGAGTTTAGAAGGTCCAGGATCTTGCTTCCTTGTATATGGCTATGTCTGTGCTGGGTCTACGTGTGTGTGTGTGTGTGTGTGTGTGTGTGTGTGTGTGTGTGTGACTCTATTTTGCATCTGCCTGAAAGGATAAGACTGTCCAGGGTTGGAGTTCCCGTTTTGGCTCAGTGGGTTCCAAACCCGACTAGTATCTATGAGGATGCGGGTTCGATCCCTGGCCTCAGTGGGTTAAGGATCCAGCGTTGCCATGGGCTGTGGTGTAGGTCGCAGACACGGCTCGGATCCTGCCTTGCTGTGGCTGTGGTGTAGACCCGGCAGCTGCAGCTCTGATTTGACTCCTAACCTGGGAACTTCTGTATGCTGCAAGTGTGGCCCTAAAAAAAGGCAAAAAAAAAAGAAAAATAGTGCACAGGGTGTGTGTCCATATGAGGGTGAACATCACCTCCGTTTTCTTGCATGGCCATGCAGGTTACTGGGTCTGTGAGTGAGCCCCTGCCTGTGTGTTTCTGAGTCTGAGACTTCCTGGGGTCCTGGGGACCCCAGATCAGAGGAAAGAAAGCAGTATGCTCTGGTCCTTCTGCAAACCCTGAAGTCCCTGCCTTCCTCCCCTGCCCCCCTTCCCCCACCCACCACGCAGAGGATGCTGGGACTTGGGCTCGGGGAGAAAGAGAGAGGAAGCGAATGCGGAGTGAGTGCAGACACACGGTCCCTGAGGTGGGGACCCCCATCCCTTCATCCTCACCCTGACACAGGACCCACACAGCAAATCACATGCATGGATACACAGAGAGCCCCCCACTGCTGCCGACCCCCCGGAAGCCAGCCTCCCCATCACTCAGAAGTTACACCAAGAGACACACGCTCGGAGTTACAAACTTAGTCATACAGAGCCAAGGGGGAAGAGAGAGAGAGAGAGAGAGGATTAGAAGGTCCCAGACTGGCCCGAATGTGCCAGAGGGGAGAGTCCATACTGTAGGCCCTCTGAGAGTCCTGCACAGATTCCAGCCACCTGTCCCTGTGGCTCACGGTCCCTTCTGGACCTGCCCCAACCTCGCCTCCCTTGGCCCCAGCCCAGGCCTTGTCTGGGAATCTTGGTCCAGAGGATGGGAGAGGGGGTGGCTCTTACTCGGCTGTGGATCCCATGGTCCCTGCAGGGCTGGCCCGGCGGGGCCCTTTCCCCAGGGTCCTGGGGGCCCGTGCTTTCTCAGGGCTGGGCCCTGAGCTGGCTCAGCTTCCTGTGTGGCTTAGAGAGGAAGTTTAATGGGTGACGTCCCCGGAGGCAGGTCCCCGCCCCCACCCACAGCAAGAGACCCAGGCATCCTGCCTTAGAGCCTTCCACTGGATGGGTGGGCAGCAGGTGGTGCAAGCTCAGAGGCCAGACCCCCAGGCTCATGCTGCCAGGCTGGGCCACATCTGGACGCTGCTATCACACCCAAGCCTTCCCCTCTCTGTGGGAGCGGAGGATTCACAGTTTGCCTAAAATGCTTCCTCTTCCCTCAACTCTCTTTCCTTTGGTCCATCTGCACTGGCCATTCCCTGAATGACCACCAGAGGGAGCCAGGCGGGAGAGGGGACACGGTACCAGGAAGGGGGACGGACAGCAGACACATGGCCAAGAAGTGACCAGTGCAAACAAACAAACCAGCACAGTCACAGACAGCAACAGACACAGAGAGATACCAAGTTATACGGGCAGGACACAGTCATGGACTAAACCGACAGCACATGCATGGAGTGGTCCTTGTCCATATAGAGGAGAGATGCAGAGACATAACACACGGCTGCAGCGGGCAGACAGTTCCAGACAGAGACAGCCGACAACAGACACACATGCAGAGACCACGGCCGGCAATTCAAAGAGGACAGCAGAGAAGGAGACCCGGACAAGAGACAGAAACGCATAGCGCATAGACATAGAGCAATAACAAGGGGACAGACACGGTCAGGGCCCAGTCACAAGTCAACTTCATAGCCAGATCTAGTCACACACACGGAGAGACACACAGCCAGACACACACTCAAGCAGAGTTGCAGACTCAGAAACAGGCAGACACCCAGAAAGGCAGAGGTCATGTTGAAAAACAAAGATACATAGACACAGACACAGAGGGGAGACACAATATAAGTACTCATGGTCACGCATACCCACGAAATCCCACAGACAGACTCAGAGAGTCAAAAGGCAGCAGTTGGAGTTCCCTGGTGGCTCGGTGGGTTAAGGATCTGGCATTGTCACTGCTGTGGTTTGGGTCAGTGCTATGACACGGGTTCTATCCCTGGCTCTTCCACATGCTGCAGGCACAGCCAAAACAAACAAACAAACAAACATGTATATGCAGCTGAATTAAAAAAAAAAAATTGCAGCCGAGTCTGCAAGACTCCTCAGCTTCCTGCAAGATATTGAGAATGTCTGTACAGCTACAGGCGAGAATTTGCATGGATCCACATGTGGCCTGGCATGGCCTGGGGTATCTGGGGGTGAAAGCGGTGTGTCTATGTGCTTGTGGAATTTGTGTCTAGTCCACTGGGCTGAGTGAGGATGTGGATGACTGGGGATTTTCATTCTGTTCATGTCCGTATGACTCTGGGTACAAGGGTATTTCCATGCTGAGGAAGTGCTCGGGGAGCAGGTACACAAGCACATGAACACACACACACACACACACACACACACACACACACACACACACACACTTCCAAAGCCTCCAGCCAAGACATAGGCAGATGAGGCTGAACACAGCTTGGTGCCCCCTTTCTCTCCAAGGGGTGCTGCATTCCAGACAGGGCTGGGGATCAGGGGTGCAGAGGCCCCCAGGCATCCCTCTCCCCCTCTTACCCTCTTGGACTTTGTTATAGAGTGCATTTTTGTGCCTCCCCCAAATGTACATGATTTAAATTTTAACCCCCAAGGGGATGGTATTTGGAGATGGGGGTCATTAGGGTGAAGTGCAGGATTAACGTCCTCATAAAAGCGATGCAGAGAGATTCCTCAGCCCTCCCGCCACGCAAAGACATGGCAGGAAGACAGCCATCTGTGAGCCAGGACGCAGATTCTCACCAGACACCAAATTTTTCCAGTGCCTCGATCTTGGACTTCCAGCCTCTGGAACTCTGAGAAATAAATGTCTGTTGTCTGGAAGCCCCCAGGTCTGTGGGATTCTGGGAGCAGCCCAGATTAAGACAGGCACAGCATTTGCAGAACTAGCCCAAATTCACTCTAGTTCAATCCAGTGGCAAATCCCTGGGTTGGGGATAATAGAAGTCACATTCCTGATGTGTGATCTCAAAGTGGGACACTCCCTCTTTCTGCATCTATGACACAAATAAGTGCCTCAAAGATCCCGTGATGGCTCAGTGAGAGAATTCACATGAAATATTTAGTGTGAGGCCAGGCCTGAATCAATCTTTTGATATGTTCTGTCTATTGTTAAGGCAGATAGGTCAGGTTAAGCGGTTAAGAGTTTGAGAGTCAGAGAGTCTTGGGTTCAAGATCTTACCTAGATCTTTTAGGTCTTAGGCAAGTCCTTTGACCTCTCTGTATTAGTTTCTGTTTCTGTATAATCCATCATCCTAAAGTTAGTGGCCTAAAAGAACACACATACAGGAGTTCCCTGGTGGCTTAGTGGTTAAGAAACAGGTGTTGTTACTGCTGTGTCTTGGGTTTGATCTCAGGCCTAGGAGTTTCCATATACTTCAAGTGTGAAAACAAAACAAAACAAAAAACATTTATTCTCTGACAGGTTCTGTGGAGGCTTGGACTCTGGACACAACTTATGTCCTGTACTGCAGGGTCTCTCAGTCATAATAAGATGCCTGTTGGGCTGTGGTCTCAGCTGATGGCTCAACCAAAAAAGGATCTCCTTCCAAGTTTATGAAGTGGCTGTTGGCAGGAATCAGTGCATCACAGACTGAGGTCCTCAGTTCCTCATTAGCTGTTGGCCAGAGGCTACTCTCAGTTCTTTGCCATGTCATATGGACATTCCCAACATGCTACTTGCTTCCACTAAGCAAGCAAGCAGAGAAGGCAGTAGAGTTCACCGAGACAGAAGTCATAGACTTTTGCAACTCAGTCTTGGGAATGGTCTCCCATTGCCTTTGTCACATCCTGTTGGTTGGAAGCAATCACTAGGTCCAGTCCAGGCTCAGTGGGTGGGGTCACACAAGGGCATGAATGAGAGATGGACATCATTGAGGGCCATCTTAGAAGGCATAGTCCACCCTCCCTGTGTCTTTGTTTTCTCTATCCAACCCCCCTTTTCCTTTCTCTCTCTCTCTCTCTCTCTTTTTTTTTTTTTTTTTTTTTTTTTTTTTTTTGCTTTTTAGGGCCGCACCTGCAGCATATGGAGGTCCCAGGTTAGGTGTCAAATTGGAGCTGTAGCTGCTGGCCTACACCACAGCCACAGCAATGTGGGATCCGAGCCGCATCTGCAAACTGCACCACAGCTCACAGCAGCGCCGACTCCTTAACCCACTGAGCAAGGCCAGGGATCGAACCTGCATCCTCATGGATCCTAGTCAGTTTCGTTAACTGCTGAGCTACGAAGGGAATGCCTCTTTTCTTTTTTTTATGGCCACGCATGCAGTGTATGGATGTTCCCAGGCCACGGACTGAATCTGAGCCACAGCCGCGGCAACCCCAGATCCTCTAACCCATTGCGGCAGGGTGGGGATCGAACCTGTTCCTCTGCAGTGATCTGAACCACTGTAGTTGGATTTTTAACCACTGTGCCACAGCAGGAACTCCTGTTTTCTCTCTTTAAAATGAGGAAAACCATATACCTGCCCATGTATCATGAAGTCTCATTAATTCATTTTCTTGTCCATTCAGGAAATAATTACTGAAGTGTGTCTGTGTTGCATAAGCTGTTCTACACATGTGGTGACCCGGGTAGACAAGGTTCCTTGAAGCGGACATTCCAGTGGGGGACGGATGGGGACAGACAAAGGAAACAAGTATAAAAACAGACAAGATAATTTGAGTTAGTGATAGGTGCTATCAGGAAAGTGGAACAAGATAACAGATGGAGAGTAACTGGGTGCTGATTTGGAGTTGCCAGGGAAGGCTTCTCTGAGGGGGTGGCCTTTGAAATGAAACCTGTAGATGAGAAGTGGCTGGCCATGTGCACATCTGGGGAAAAAAAAAGGAGCAGGAAGAGCATGTGCAAAGGCCCTGAGGTTGAATTAAGCTTGATATGATCAAGCACATAAAGGCCACTGTAGCTGCAGCTTCATGAGTGAGGGAGAGGTGATGAAGGGGTGGCTAGCAGAGTGGAGACTGAGGTGAGTGTTTAGGTTTCAGTCTGAGTAAGATGGGAGGCGTGGGAAGGAGGGCTCTTATTTGCATATAAAGGCTCCTCTCTGCCTGCTGTGGGAGGAGGACACTGCACACTGCAGGGGGCAGGGGCGGTTGCAGGGAGCCCTGGAAAGTGATGGTGGGTATCGCCTGAGTGAGCACCGATGGTGGCTTAGACCACCGTATAGACAGGTGGAGAGGATGGGTCAAGTTAAAAATATATTTTGGAGATGGAGACAATTGAACTCAGCAAAAGGTAAGAAGAAGGTGTTTTGTCCAGAAAATAATGAATCAAGGCTGACTTTTTTTTTTTTTTTTTTTTTGCTATTTTAGGTCCACACCCGTGTTATGTGGAGGTTCCCAGGCTAGGGGTCAAATCGGAGCTGTAGCTAGCTGCCAGCCACAGCAATGCAGGATCCTAGCTGTGTCTGTGACCTATACCGTAGTTCACGGCAACACCAAATCCTTAACCCACTGAGCAAGGTCAGGGACCGAACCTGTGTCCTCATGGATCCTAGTCGGGTTCATTAACCACTGAGCCATGAAGGGAACTCCAAGGCTGACTTCCAGATGTGGGGTTTGAGCAAAGGAGTGGTGCCATTTCTTGGGGAAGGGGATTTGGGGAAACAGAATGGGGAGTTCTTCTGTGGTCACATTGGGTTTGGGGTAATGAAGTCAGGGAAGCTCACTACCTAGTTAGTCATCTTTCTGCTTCACCACCCAGTGCTGCGCCAGGCCTGCTGAGGTGACGTTTGCTGCAGGCTGGATATCCCAGGCTGCCTTACTCAAGTTTCCTCTTCCTCCTGACTGCAGTAGGACCCAGGGAGGGGGCTGGTGGTCCCCCAGAGTGTGGCCCTCAGCATCCCTGCCTCCCTGTCTCTCTCATTTCTAGTTTGCCTTTCTCTGTACCAGAAGCCGGAGTGTGTGTGTGTGGGGGGGGAAACGGACACGGACTACATTTCCCAGACTCCTCTGCAGCTCTGGTTCCCAGGATGTAGATTAGGGTCTACCAATTAGAGATACTCACAAGAGATCTGGAAGGTGGAAGTGAGGCAGAGCTAGTGTGTGTATGTGAGTGTGTAACTATTTAGAATAATTTTATTTTACATTCATTTTAATTGGTTTTTGTTCAGCACTCTGTGGACCTGTCTTTGTATCTCTGTGGGTGTTGGGAGGTATCTGAAGGCAACCGTTCTGGTGGTGGCAGCCTCTGGATTCTCCACTGTGCAGAGGAAGCAGCTCCCAGGCATAGTGGTATAGCCTGGTCTGTCTGACTCTGAAACCTCTGGCGCCTCCCCACCCCGGGATTAGAAGTCCCTTCAGTGCCCACCTCCATTCCAATGGGAGGAGCCCTCATGTGGCTGCCCCATAGGGTGATGAAAAACTACACTCGCAGAAACACGGCAGGACAGCAATTAATTTATTGAGGGGGAGGTGGGGGGAGGGTAGGGAGCAGCCTCTCTTGCCCACATGCTCCAGGGCTTCTTTCTTCCCCAGCAGCATGCCTGGAAAGCCAAGGTCAGTGGGGAGCCGAGGGGAGTGGGTCTGGGGAGAAAATGGGGACTCATGGGATCTGGAGAGAAGGTGGGGTCAGAGGGCAGGTGGGACTTGTGGGGTCAAAGGTGAGGCAAGTTCAGAGAGGCTCAGAGGGAAGAGGTCAATGTAAACCAGGGCTTAGAGGTCTGGGGGTGCAACGGGTTTCATGGAGAGGTCAAAGGTGGAGAGATCAGGGGTGAGGGAGGGCTCATGGAGTCCAAGGTGGGCTTGTGTGAAGCAGGGCTCATGGGGTGTCTAGGCTGGAAAGGTTCAAGGGGGTTGGAGATAAAGTGGGGCTCAAGGGTCAAAGGTTAGCCAGGGGAAGAGATGCAAGGTGGTCATCCCAGGTGAGTCAGGCTGGGAGGTGAAGCGGGGGTTCTCTGGGGTCGAAGGTCAGCAGCCTAGCAGAGGGCAGACAGGAAGCCCCCCCTGGAGGCGCCCTAGGCCACCTCCTCCTCGGCCTCCTCCTCGAACTCGCCCTCCTCGGCAGTGGCATCCTGGTACTGCTGGTACTCGGACACCAGGTCGTTCATGTTGCTCTCTGCCTCAGTGAACTCCATCTCGTCCATGCCCTCGCCCGTGTACCAGTGCAGGAAGGCCTTGCGCCGGAACATGGCCGTGAACTGCTCGGAGATGCGCTTGAACAGCTCCTGGATGGCCGTGCTGTTGCCGATGAAGGTGGCGGCCATCTTCAGGCCCCGGGGCGGGATGTCGCACACGGCCGTCTTGACGTTGTTGGGGATCCACTCCACGAAGTAGCTGCTGTTCTTGCTCTGTACGCTCAGCATCTGCTCGTCCACCTCCTTCATGGACATGCGGCCCCGGAAGACGGCGGCCACGGTCAGGTAGCGGCCGTGGCGGGGGTCGCAGGCGGCCATCATGTTCTTGGCGTCGAACATCTGCTGGGTGAGCTCGGGCACCGTCAGCGCGCGGTACTGCTGGCTGCCCCGGCTGGTCAGCGGCGCAAAGCCCGGCATGAAGAAGTGCAGGCGGGGGAAGGGCACCATGTTCACGGCCAGCTTGCGCAGGTCGGCGTTGAGCTGGCCCGGGAAGCGCAGGCACGTGGTGACCCCGCTCATGGTGGCCGACACCAGGTGGTTGAGGTCCCCGTAGGTGGGGGTGGTCAGTTTCAGGGTGCGGAAGCAGATGTCGTAGAGCGCCTCGTTGTCGATGCAGTAGGTCTCGTCCGTGTTCTCCACCAGCTGGTGAACGGACAGCGTGGCGTTGTAGGGCTCCACCACCGTGTCCGACACCTTGGGCGAGGGCACCACGCTGAAGGTGTTCATGATACGGTCGGGGAACTCCTCGCGGATCTTGCTGATGAGCAGGGTCCCCATGCCGGACCCGGTGCCGCCGCCCAGCGAGTGGGTCAGTTGGAAGCCCTGCAGGCAGTCACAGCTCTCGGCCTCCTTCCGGACCACATCCAGGACCGCGTCCACCAGCTCGGCGCCCTCTGTGTAGTGGCCCTTGGCCCAGTTGTTGCCGGCTCCGGACTGGCCTGAAGAGGGAAGGCGTGGGGACACCCAGACATTGTGGGGAGAGAGCACCCTCAACCTCACCCCAGCCACCCTAGTAGCTGAAGAATAATAACACAATTATTATTATTATTATTGATCCTTGCTTCCTTTCAGCAGCTACAAGGATCCTGATAAAACCTAAATCAAATCATGGGCTGGAGTTCCTGCTGTGCCGCGATGGGATCGGCGGTGTCTTGGGAGTGTTGGTTCGAACACAGGTACAATTTTTGGCTAGGCTCATTGGGTTAAGGATCCAGCATTGCCATGGCTATGGCTTAGGTCGAAACTGTGGCTCAGATCTGACCTCTGGCCTGGGAACTTAATATGCTGCGAGGCAGCCAAAAAAAAGAAAAAAAAAATCATGTCCCACCTCAGCTCAGAATTACCCCAGTTCATCCACCTTTCAGTAAAAGCTCAAGTCCTGCCCACTGCCCAGAGGTCCTGCAGAATCTACCCCACCTCTGCCTGCCCTCTCCTTCCCTCACTCTGCCCCAGCCAAATGAGCTGTTCCTCCAGCACACCAGGAACGGCTCTGCCTCAGGGCCTTTGCATGTGCTGTTCCCACTGCCAGGAATGCTGTTCCCTCAGACACCCACACGGCTCCCTCTCTCACCTCCTTCAGGACTTTGTCACTCTCAGTGAGGCTCTGCCTGATCACTCTATACAACTGCAAACCCTCCGCATTTCTAATTCCCCTTCTCTGCTCAGTTTTTCTCCATAGCACCGATAAACCTGTTTTTTAAAATTAATCATGGTTATTGTCTGTCATCTTACAGGAGAATGCACGCTCCAGAGGACAAGGATTAGAATTAGAATATCTGCCGGCTGGTATTTTTGTGAACAGGTAACATTTCTTCTTGGCCCCTCTGTTTCCACCCTGGTCCGGCACCCTCACGGCGGTCGGGATCAGTCCAGTCGCTTCCGCCTTGGTGCCTCCCCTGGAGCCCACGGCATCCCCCAGTCTGTTCTTCTTGCGGCCGCCAGGGGGCACCCGTGAGCTTCCGAGGCCTGTCCTGTCCCTCCGCCCACAGCCCTCCGGGGTTCCTAGCTCCCAGGGATAAAAGCCCAAGTCCTTCCTGCAGCCAAAAGGCCCCGCATGGCCTGTCTCTGTCCCTGTCCCCTCCCTGCCCTCACCTCCTCCCTCTCTCTCCCTCACTCACTCTGCTCCAGCCACATGGCCTTTCTTAACTGTTCCTCCAACACACCAGGGCCTTTGCATAGGCTGTTCCCTCTGCCTGGAATGCTCTCCTCCCAGGTAGTCTCTGTTCAGTGTCACCTCCTCTGAGAGAATAGGATTTGAACCAGATGGTCTGGCTCCTGAGTCCACACTTTCACCACCACCTTCCCTGGCTCACCTCCCAGAGGCCACAGAACCTTTTGGCCTGACTGGAGCCACCCGTGATTATCCTAGAACCACTCACATCCATTGGCCAACCCCATTTAGTCTCTCCACGTCCATTTCCTGATGACCTATTGTGTGCCACACCCACACAGAATCAACTTCCTGAATTTTTGCACAGACCAGAGAGGGAAATTCACTTATCCAAGGTCACACAGCTTGCCCCACCAACCGCTGGACTCCAGATTAAACTATCACGCATTAAGGAGGAGAGGTGCTGGGGGAGGAGGAGTCTGGGACCTGAGGTCAGGTGGGGGTGGGGTGCATTTAGCTTGACCTAAAGGTAGCTGGAAATGTTTCCTAGAGGATTGTTTCCTTGAATCTGAGGACTGCAAAAGTGCCCATGGTCTTTATATATGCTGTTGCCTCTGTCTTGCACATCTTTCCTCCCTTCGTTGCACCTTGGTCAGCCCGAGTCCTATTCACCTTGTAGGCTGCAGATATTAATAGCGGTGATGATAATACAAACAACAAAACATCAAATGCTTCTCTTTCCCTCTGTGAACTAGCCACTGTTGTAAGTCCTTTATACATATTAATGGCTTTAAGCCTCACGATCCTGTACAGTCTTTGTATAATCCCTGTTTTAAAGATGAGGGAAGAAAAAGATGAGGGAGTTCCTTGATGGCCTAGTGGTTAAGAACCCAGCATTGTCACAGCTGTGGCCGGGGAACTCCTGCCTGCGGTGGGTGTGGCCAGCAAAACAAAACAAAACGAAATAAAGATGAGCAGACTGAGGCACAGAGAGACTAAGGAGACTGTCCAGAATCACCCAGCTGACTCAATCGGTGGCTGAGTTTGACTTATTTATCACCTCTCCCATAAGGATGTCGGCTTCAGGGGGGTAGGGGTAGGGCAGAGAGCTTTGTTTGTTTTGTTCTTGGCTGTAGTTGGGCCTGGTATGCAGTAGGTGCTCAAAAAGTATCTGTCAACTGCATGAAGTGGCAGAGCTGGGATTTGCGGGATGTCCATACCATTAAATGAAAATGCCACCTCCTCTGGGAAGCCTTCCCTCCCTGGCACCTCCCCCCTGCATTGTATCAGATGCCGCCTCCGGGCTCCCATGGTGGCCTGTGTGTCCGCCTTCCCCACTGGGCTCTGGGTTCCTGTGGTCACCACTGAGTCCAGATGCTAGGTGGAGCTTTTTCACCAAGCACATGCAAGTGAAAGGATCAAGGTGCCTTCTCTGCCTGTGTCCCAGGGCCATGACTCACCAAACACAAAGTTGTCAGGTCGAAAGATCTGACCAAAGGGGCCTGAGCGGACGGAGTCCATGGTGCCCGGCTCCAGGTCCACCAGCACAGCTCTGGGGACATAATTTCCTCCTGCAGCGAAGCAGATGGAGAGCAGCTTGGTCAGCGCCAGGAACCAGCAAGCTGTCCCTCCCCACCCCCACTCCCGCAGGTGCCCCCCCTTACCTGTGGCCTCATTGTAGTAAACATTGATCCTCTCCAACTGCAGGTCACTGTCCCCATGGTACGTGCCAGTGGGATCGATGCCATGCTCATCACTGATCACCTCCCAAAACTAGATGGGTGATGGCAGTCAGGACCAAGAAAGGGGAAACCGGGGGCCAGGTCTGCCTCCACCTCCATCTTCTGATCTCAAGACCGGCAACCGCTTTCCTATCTGCCCACCTGTCCCTCAGCAAGGTGAATGGGGACATAAAGGCATAGTGGCGAGGCAAGGATGAGGCAGCAAGAAGGGAGAGGTGGGGGCGGGGTGAAGCAGAGTCGCCACCCCAGCCTAGCGGGCTGGTGTCAGCCCTCCCTGGCTGCTGCCTCGGGGAGGGGCAGGATCTCTTTGTGCGCGCGGAGGGCACAGGGGGCCAGCTGTGAAGCCAGCTGTGGCAAGCGGACAGAAGGCTTGGGCCCCACCCCCACTGGCCTCTTTGTTCCCAGCTTGGCCCTGCCCCCCGCGTCTCTCCCCCACCATCCCCGGGGTGCGGGCCTCCCGGGTGACCCAGCCCCCTCCGAAGACCCGCGGCGTAGGAGCTCTGCGGGGCTCTGCGGACGGCGCTTCTCTCGGCATCCTCCCCGGCCGCGGTCCCCCTGCGCACCTTGGCTCCGATCTGGTTGCCGCACTGGCCGGCCTGCAGGTGCACGATCTCCCGCATGATGGTGGCCCTGATGGTGGACGCGTCGGCGGCGGCGAGCGTTCTGGCAACCGCGGCGGCGGGGCTGAAGGTGGACGCGGCGGCGGCGGCGGCGGCGACAGCGAAGCACGGTCCCTGCGCGCCCCCCAGGCGCCTCTATATGAGCGGGCGGGGCTCGCGTCACGGCCGGTCACTGGCCCGCTCCGCCCCCTGGTCCCGCCCCGGGACCGAGGGTGCTGGGCTGGATGAAGACACCCCCCTCCCCTGCCCCTCCTGGAGACCTCCGGGCGCCGGGGACCCTTGCGATCCCACCCCGGGCTGTGGGGCGAGGCTCCTCAGACGTCCTCGGTACCATCTCCCTCCATCCTCCGCCCCCCGGCCGGGCGCGGCGATCCGGGTCTTGCAGGACGGGTTCGGTGGTGGGAAGGGAGAGCGGCCGGTAAACAAGCCGCGGGAAGATCCTGCTTCTCCCTCTTCCTCCAAGCGGCCCTGCCTCAGGTGCACTGTCTCTGGCCTCCTTCCCTGTTCCATTCCGTTTTCGTTCGCCTGGACCCTCGCTTTAACTGGGAGGGCTCCCAGCGGGGCCGAGCCGGGCGCTCCGGAGTAGCCATCTGTTTGGGGAGGTGGGGGCGGTCAGTTCCTGCCGGACTGGTCTTGCAGTTGTGTAGTAAGTAAAACCCCGCTTTTCTTTCCATTTTGACTAAGGAGACTTGCGGAAACATGGAGGTTTGGGGGAGGGTACTGGGCGCTCCCCCTGGACACCTCTCTTTGGATCTGCTGCAGGTGGGGTCACCCTCAGCTTTGCCTGGGGACGAACATCAATGATTAAGACTTACAGCTGGATCACATATGGGGGGGGGGTGAAGGAGCCCTGGGGGCCTGCCTTGCTCCCTCCCAGATCAGCACCTCTCTGCTCCATTGTTCTAATTCATTACAATGCATTGTTCTAACTCATTACAAAATCCCTGCCTTTGCATTTCTGATTAGTCTCTGATCTTGCACAGGCCACTTTGCCTCTCTGTAGCTGAATTTACTGCGAGATGGGGCAGTCAAGAATGCCTGACCTCTTGGTGGTCGGGAAGGTCCAAGGGAGGGTCCAAGAGAGCCGCCCAGTTCACAGCAAGATGGCCATTTTCCCCTCATGGAGTAAACAATACATTGTAGCTATTGGTATTACAATTATCATGGTAAACAGAGCAAAACATCCTGTGCTGCCCGGCAAGTGAAGGCCAGACCTCTTGGGGCCACCTTCTGCTGGCAGCCTCAGCTCTGGGGTGGAGGAAGCCTCTACCTCACCCTCCATGGCTTCTGGCTCCTGTGCGGTGGGGGTGGGGTTAGTCAGACCTGCTGTATGGCTGGCACTTTGTATTCTCACCAGTGGCTTCTTTTTTTAAAGGATTTTTTATTTTTTCCATTATAGTTGGTTTACAGTGTTCTGTCAATTTTCTGCCATGCAGCAAAGTGACCAAGTCACACACACATACATACATACACACACACACACATATATATATGTACTCTTTTTCACATTCTCCTCCACCATGCTCCATCATAAGTGAGTAGATATAGTTCCCAGGGCTATACAGCAGGATCTCATTGCTTATACATTCCAAAGGCAATAGTCTGTTGGAGACATTTTTGATCATTACAACTTGGGGCAGTTACTGGCATCCAGTTGGTGGAGCCTAGGGATATTGTTCAACATCCTGCAATGCACAGGACTATCTCTGCAGCAGAGAATTATCTGTCCCCAAAGATCACTGGCCGTAGCCACAACAGAGAAACCTGATTTAGACTTATGAGGTTATCGCCCAGTGCAAATGGTGTTACAGTTGATCTCTGAGACACACAGTTCCTGGATTGCAATAGGAGGTCCACTAACCCACGTTAATATCAAATTCAGAGACTCTGTATTGGCATTTAATTTTTAAAAAATATCAAGATTCATAAAAACATAAACGTGGAAGGCCCTGCTGGGAGGGGCTGACTTGGGACTCAGCCCCAGGAAAATGGGGTTTCTTGTGTCACCCCTCAGGGTGATTTGGGGTGAGGGCTGAGCTCCATAGAGGTGGGGCTTCCTGGTTTAGCCCATCTGGGAAGGGATAGCTCCCAGGCAAGTCCAGGCCCTGCAGTGGGTGGGTGCCCTTGATCCTTCTCTGCATCAGGGCATCTCTTGGACTCCCTGAGGACGCTCAGGGGAGGAATCCAGAGAGGGTAAAGGGGGACAGAGGTGAGGAGCAGGGGACAGGCAGTCGTCTAGCACCTGGAGCTTCTGGGACCTGGCATTGCCAGAGATGTAGGAAGACTGCAGAGATGGAGTGGGAGGGGTTGGGGTGAGCTGACATCACTGACACCCCTTGGCCACACCCTCCCGTCTGGCCTCTCCTGGGTTCCCAACCTGGCAGATGAGAAGTGCCAAGCGTACCCAATGGCTCCCAGGCAGGCTGACCTTTGCTGGTACCCAGGTGTCCTACGCCATCCCTTACCACCCATAAAGCCATCAAAACTCCCTGCAAGAATTCAAAGATGACATCATAGGAGGCAGCCAGTGAACAGAGCTAGGGACAAGAAAAGGAGCTGGATGATAGGTCATAAGAGCCAGATTTTCTGTCCCCAGTACCTGGCCCATACATAAAACTGGAAGGCAGGGATGAGGTGGGGGGTGGGGTGGGGTGGGCAGTGCCTTGAAACCCTGGATATCCAGAGGGACTTGGCCAGGGTTGGGTTTCTGTGCCTCCCTGCCTGTCTGAGCCTGCCAGTTTTGAACGAAAATGGATTTCAGCCTCTAAAGAGGGTAGTGGCTATGGCTCCCGAAACCATTATCTTAAGAGAACGTCATGCTAGACACCGCACCCTGGCCTTGGGAGAATTGTTAGACGGTGATGGTTTCACGAGGGTCAGGTGAGATCGTCCATGTCGACTCTAGGTGTGGCCTGGTACCCCCACTTCTTGCCAGTGTCAGCTCTCCAATCAAACCAGGTCAGTCTCACTGGGAAGTCCGTAAAAAAGTAGAGGGTTGGGCTCTTCATTTTGAAGTGGAAAACAGAAAACAAAGTAAAGGGCCGTCTTGAAACATCATCTTCTGGTTCCCGTTGTGTCAGCTCGTTTATGTTTTAACTCATGAAACCACAGCCCTAGGAGGCAAGTACTGTTTCGATGCCCATTTGACAGGTACGGAAACAGAGGCCCGAAGAGGCTCAGTGTCTCACTCTTAGTCACACACTGTAAGGCTGGGACTAGAACATGTGCCTTCCAGCTCCAAAGTCCCTTGCTTATATCACTGTAGTAAGCTGTCGTTACTTTGTTACTTGGTCTTTTAAGATTAAAAAAAAAAAAAAGGGCAGTTGACTAGTGGGAATAGCAGGGAGAAAATGTTGCTAGTGTGAAGGCAGCCATGTGGCCATCAGGTGCCCTGTGGCCAGGGCTTCCGTCTGTGCCACTGTGTCTGCCCACCATCGTGCTGGGGTGCCCTGGACTGGTTCTGATGGGTGAAATCTGCTCCTGCCACTTGAGTCTCTGCTTGCTTGGTCCAGCGGGCCTGTGAGTCAGCGACTCTTTCCCAGAGGGTCCCCTTCCCGACCTCTTCCTGCCACTCCACTGCCCAAACCTTAGACCTACACCCACCCCCACCCCCGGCGCCCTTGGTGGATCCCAGTCCTGGGCACCGACCCAGCCTGGCACGGGCCCTCTGCAGCTGCATGGAGTGGGAGACAGAGGGTTCTGGAAGTTGCTGTTCCAGGACAGGGTCGCTGAATGCGTCTTAGAAGCTCGGCCCTCCCCATTCTCGCCCTCCTGACACAAGCTCGATGGAAGCCGTGCCTGGCACTGCTATTCCCAAGCATGGAGTGGGGGTGCAGGGGGTGGGGTGGGGGGGGACAATGGAGCATTTTCTGGCTTGGCCGGGTGTATGGCCCACCTCTTGCCAACACTCATCACCAGATACCCCATGGGGTACATTCCGACAGCAGAGTCCTCTGAATAGAAGGACTGCCTGGGGGACAGGCAGGCGGAGGGTGGACATCAGCTGGGGTTGGGGTGGCGCAGAGATACTCTGTGGGTTCCCCTCCCCACCCACCCGTTCGCCTGGCATTGAGGATGTCTACAGGGTGCCCGGTGCAGGTGCAGTGGGTGATGTAGCCACTCTCGCAGTTGAAGGAGGCTGGGTCTGGCAGGCACGTGGCCAGGAAGCGGGGCTGCAGGTGGTCTGTCGTCATCTTGATGATGCTGGTCAGGGAGCAGCCGGCCAGACCGCCAGAAAGGAAGGCACCCAGCCGCTTGCAGGCCACGGCCATGTCAGTGCTGCTCATGAAGGCTGGCGAGCTCAGCTGCAGGCCCCGGACACGAATCAGCTCTCCTAGGCTGATCTGTGGGGCCATGTCGGATAGGTGAGGGGGTCACTGCTGAGGACAAGGGACACACTAAGTGGAAAATCCCCAACCCTTTGTCTCAGGTTTATGCAGAAGGGAGGCTATTGTTTCCCACTAAACCAGGCAAACGTGTGGAGCTTCTCGTTTCATTGCAGACACAGTTGGGTGACTTCTCCCAGCCCTGTGCCTGAAATGGGCAGGACTCTTTTTTTGCACGCCCCTCCTTTTCTTTTTCTTTAGGGCCACACTTGTGGCATATGGAGATTCCCAGGCTAGGAGTTTAGTTGGAGCTACAGCTTCCAGCCTACGCCACAGTCACAGCAATGTCAGATCTGAGCTGCATCTATGACCTGAACCACAGCTCATGGCAATGCCGGGTCGTTAACCCACTGAGCAAGGCCAGGGATTGAACCTGCAACCTCATGGTTCCTAGTTGGATTTGTTAACTGCTATGCCACGAATGGAACTCCAGAAAGGGGAAGATTTCTTAACTCCCCAGAAGAGGGACAGGACTGCTTCCTGCCTTCTGCAGATACGGGATGGAGCCTCCCTGTTATTTGGGGGGGCGGAGTGGGAGGACAGGGGCTGAACTTGTTCCACGCCTAGGGCTGGGAGGTGGGTGTTTCCCCTCTGATGAAAGTGAGGAGCCTTACCATTTTCTTGAGTTTCATGCTCTCGAACAGAGAGTTCCCATTTCAGTGGAAAAAGAGGTAGTACTTCCTCCTGCTTTAGATTGACATGGGCGGGTGTGTGTGGGGGTCCCCACTTTGGCCAGAAAAAGTGGTGAACTCGCCCATGGTGTGGGGTGAAAGTGGCCAGCCTCTTACTGTGCAGACAGAAATGAAGAAGCCCATCTTCCTGAGTGCTGAGTCTTCAGTGATGTAATGGTTGGTGTGTGGATACTGGACGGCGGTGTCATTGCAAAAGCTGCCCTGGTTTTGGGGGCTCAGCACGATGGGGAGGCCGACTGTAGGGGGTGGAGATGACCCCACTCATGGGCAGGTCACCTGAGCTTTACTTTTCTTAGGCTTTCTGACCAGTCTGTCTTCCCTGCATCTCTACAGCCTGGACATGGGGACGTAGGCAGGGAGGAGAGTCTGACCAGGAGGTCAGAGCTCCAGAGACCCCTTCCTGGGTGAGGTCCTGTGAGTGAGGTAGGTAAGGGGTTAGGATGGTGAGGGGATAGGGTGGAAGGGTTAACTTTTTCTGTGTGTATATGTGTGTCCTGATGTGTATGTGTATGATCGTGGCTCTGTGTGTCTTTGTGTGTGAATGTGTATGCGTGTGCTGATCAATATCTATGTCTGTATCATGTGTATGTGATGTGTGTAGGTGTCTGTGGTACACATGGGTACCTGTGTGTGTGTGTATGTGTGTGTTTGAGAGAGAAAGAGAGAGGGATTTTGCATGTGTGTCCATGTGTGGGTTGTGCTGATGTGTACGGTTATGTCTGAGATCTGTATATATATGCCCGCCTATATCTTTGGCTCCGTGGCTGATTGAGCTGGAAGATATGGTGGCAAAGTTGAGTGCAAGCAGCTTCCGGGGCCCCTCACCCAATGTCGCCATCCTAAAGTCAGGCAGAACGGAGGGCCTGTCTCTAGCCAGTGCCAGGCTCTCTGTCTGGCCCACCCATCTTAAAAGCCTACATCCAGGTCTCCCACTCCTCTCTTGACCCTGATATTCTGTTGCCCACTGAAGTCTGGTGGAGCTAGACAGCTGGAACCCAGCTTCCCACAGTCCCCAGCTCCCTTCCCGGGCTAGGAGGGCAAAGCTAGTGGCCCAGCCTGGCCTCTCCTCCCCAGCCTGGGGGCTTTGGTCACTAGCCCTGCCCACTGGGGAACTGCGAGGGCTTGCGTATGCCAGCCACACATCTAGACCCCAAGCAAGCTCAGGATACACAGAATACGCACACACAGAGTTGGACCCAGACACACAGATTCAGAAATACACACACAGACACATAATGCAACAGTACACCTGCCATACCCATGTTGCTGTGGCTGTGGTGTAGACTGGCAGCTGTGGCTCTGATTAGACCCCTAGCCTGGGAATCTCCATATGTCGTGGCTGCGGCCCTAAAAAAAAAAAAAAATGCAAAGAACAAAAACCTGCCATAGACGCAGGACCATATAGACTCAGACACACACCTGGCTACACAAATACCATTGGATTCACCCCCAACCCAGATGCAAAGGCAGGGACCTCCATAGACCAAGTGCATGCACAATGAACATGCCTCCCCTAAGCCAATACAACACTCAACGTAACCACACAATATGCAACCCAGAGACCCAAAGGACACACACACATTCAAGTGTATGAGCATACACACACAGAATCGTATATTCACATGGATATAAGTGCAACACAAATCAGCCCCAGACACACAGACCCAGGGGTTTTCACACAAAATACGCACAGTCAAACATGTACAGAGACACACAGTATAAACATACTTCCCCCACTGCAGACACACAGACAGACACACAGACGCAGGATTCAAAGAGACATACAGCATATAAAATCAAATGAAAGACTGAAAAAAACAAAAGAAAAAAGAAAAAGATGCATAGCCAGATGTTGACCCCAGCACCCAAACAAAAGTTAAGAGAGGGGTCCCCTCACCCCATTCACATAGACACATTGACCCAGCCATTTCAGAAGGATGCTAATGAAGACACCCAAGTACACGCACCAGGTGACCCAAGTAGTCCCCAGTCTAGAGACCCTCAGCTAAAGACAGGCAGACAGCTCCCCTCCACGGCCCCTTGGGTGTACGCAAGGGAGGCCCAAGGCTGGTGGGGTGGGGGCTCACCCAGCAGCAGACAGAACAAGTCCAAAGCCGCCAACAGCAGCAGACGGAATGGGGTGTGTCCTGCGTGGATGTGGCAGCGGACGGAATGGGGGTGTCCTGCGCGGATCCCCCGGCCACAGGCACTGGTACCGGATCACCAGCTCCAGCAAGGCCAAGACGGTGTGTGATAAACTCGTTGACTCTGGGGAGGGGCGAAGGGGTGGACTTGCCCACCGGGACTGGTATTAGAGCTAGAGAACTGGGCAGGGCCATAGCGGAGAGAGGCCGGCCTGAAAGGTGAAGACCCAGGTGGGCAGGGGTGGGGCCCCATTGCAGGGCAGTAATTGGATGGCCAAGGGGGCAGGGCCTTCCCGAGGAAGGGCGGGGCCGGGGAAACTGAAGCTTTCCTGGCTCCCTTAGTTAGAAGCCCCCATCCCACACAGGGACCTGACAGATTTGGGGAAATGTCTTGAAAGTGTGGATGGGGTCTGGCAAAAGGTAAGCCAGAACAAAAAACTGGGGCTAAATGCCCAGAGACTAAATGCTTAGAGACCTGCAGGCTGCGGAGTCCCCAGGGAAATCAGATTAGGGATAGGTGGGGATGGGAAGGGTGACAAGGTTCTGGAAAAGTGGAACTCAGGACAGGGCTGAAGATTTAAATAGGAGACAATAAAAGGGCGGAGCCTGGGGAGAGGGCGGTCCAGGATGAGAAAAGTATAAAAAGTGGGTGGGGCAGGAGAACGGGCAAGGCCTGGGAGGCTGATGTCTGAGAAGTGGGCAGAGCCTAAGGAGAATGACGGGAAAGTCAGAGGGACTCGTGGTGAGTGGGCAGGGCTCGGGACAATGATGTATAGGAGGCGGGCGGGGCCTAGGGAGAATGACGGGGCAGTGGGAGGGGCTGAGGAGTGGGCAAGGCTTGGGAGATTGGAATCAGCTCTAGAAGAGGCAAGGCCATCTTTTTCAGGGGCGTCAAAGTCATATCGGAGTTGTCGAGAGTCCTCCTGGGCCAGCGGTCTCCGGGCTGGGCATTCCAGCTGTTGGGCGATTCCCCGGTGGTCATTTTCTGGCTGAGAGCCAGGCTGGGTAGGCGGGACCCTTCCGTCTCTTCAACGGTTGCCCGTCCAGCCCCACCCTGCCGGGAGACTTCTCCGCTCCTCATTGGTCGGACGCCGACCAATAGGAACTTGCCTTTGGACTCAACGAAGTCTTCCACTGTTCCCCGAGCTGCACCCTCTCCGCTGGCACTAGGGCGCTGCACAGAGTGGGGGCGAGTGATGGTCTTCTGTCCCACTCGCGCTTCCCTCGCTCTGTTTCCGCAGCCAAGGCCGTATCTGATTCCGCTCGGTTCCCCCCCCGCCCCCGCGTCTCTGCTCCTTCGTTGCTACGCGCCTTCCTCCCAGCTTTGCTTTTGATGCTGAATACCTAGAAGCATCTTTCCTTCCTTTCGGTCTAGAAGCCCCCCTCCTACCCGCCAATTCTGTGCAGTCCTGGACTGAGGCGCCCGGTCCACCAGGCGTCGCTCGCGGCCTACATTGAGTGCCGCTGCCAAGGAAAGGGACCCAGAATTTCCTCCAGGGAGAGAGGGATAGGCGCCCCGAAAGAATGAGGTCCTGGGTCCCCTCTGTGGGAGGTGGATCTTGGGTGGCTCGAAGGGTGGGCCAGGCCTGAGTTCCTTTGTCTGTGTTCCTTTGTCCTCTTGTATCTTTGCCAGTCAGCCCGTGTCCGTATGTGACTTGACTACCTCTGGTGGTCTCGCGCCATCTGATATTTTGGGTCTCTGAATGTGTATCCTAGAGTCTTTGAGACTCTTTGAGGCTATGTGTTAGTGGGTGGGCTTGACCATGGCCACGGTGTGACCTTGCTGTTTCTGTGGCTAGCATGGGCAGCTGATCTTGAATAGCTATGTTTGCACCTCTGGGTATGTCTGTGACTGTGTGTGTGCCTGTATTATGTATCTCCACTTCTGTTTTGGTATGCATATAATTGTAGGCTGCGATCACGTGTCCTGTTCTTTTCTTTCTTTTTCTTTTTCCTTTTTCTTTTTTTCTTTTGGCTTATTTTTGGCCGTACCAGGAGCATCTGGAAATTCCTGGGCCAAGGACTGAATCTGAGCAGCAGCAATGCCGGATCCTTAACCCATTGTGCCACAGCAGAAACTCCACGTGTGTCCTATTCTTGATGTACTTGTTGTCTGAGATCTGAATACCTATCTGTTGTCTCTGTGTGTCTCTGTGGCTAGCTTTAGTGGCTGCTCTTGTGTGTCTATGTCACAGTGTGTGTGTGTGAGAGTGTGAGTGCGTATATGTCTCTGTGGGGCGTTTGTGTCTCTGTCTCCATTTCTGTGATTGCGTATGGTCTGAGTGGGGAGTCTTTTGTACCCCCGTGTCTGGTGGCTGCCTCTCTGGGCGAGCTGGAGAGTCCCTTCTAGGTGGCGGCTCTGCGGGGGCTTCCTTCCTGGGGCAGGCCGCCTAGATTCCCAGCAGAACGGTCTGGTTTCTCTCGGACCAGGTCCCTCTGAGGGGCACCCCAGGGCCCTCCCTGATCCCCCCTGGGTCTTCCCCATTTTTGTGTCCTTCCACTGTCCTTAATAGGGAAACACCATTTCCTGCCTTTGATGTCACTGGTGCTAAATTTTCCCTTCCTCCAAACAGCTCAGGCCACTAGTTTCCTTCTTTGTGTGTTCACACCTGACCATGATTCTGTCCTTAACATAAAAAAACAAAACAAAACAAAACAAAACAAAACAAAGCAAATCAGTATTACATGGAAAATGCAAGTAGGCGGAAGCATGTACAGTGAAAGGTCCACCTTCTCTAGTTAAGATCATTCCCCTGAATCCCCCTAGCTTTTTATATACCTTCCAGATGCGTGCTATGCAAATATACCTCTGCTCTGAAACCAAATCCACATTCTTTGTTTTCTTAGCCCTCAGAGATCTGTATCGAGCCCCAGAAGATGACTCAACCTCCCCCACGGGTTGATTAATGAACTGACGCTATGAGCAACAGAGCAATAATCTGACCATTTCTCTTTCGATGACTCTTGGCTATTTCCATTCTAAACACTGCCGGCCCATATTTTGGCCCAGGTGTCCTCACTAGTTTTGCCACCCTGGTGCTTCAACCACAAGATCAAACCCTGCCTGCCGTCCCTCAGGGACACCAGACTGTTAACCGCCCTGGCAGTGGTGATGGCCAGCGGATAGAGCACCCACCCACGCCGCATGCTCTTCCGGCTTCTGATTCTTTTTTTGGCAGGGGTGCCGCACCCGTGGTTTATGGAGATTCCCAGGCTAGGGGCTGAATCGGAGCTAAAGCTGCCGGCCTACGTCAGAGCCACAGCAACGCCAGATCTGAACCGTGTCTGTGACCTACATCACAGCTCGCAGCAAGGCCGGATTCTTAACCCACAGAGCGAGGCCAGGGATCGAACCTGCGACCTCATGGATGCTAGTCAGGTTCATCACCACTGAGCCACGACAGGAACTCCTTGGCTCCTGATTCTTGACAATATGACAAGGTGGTCTGTGTTAGCTACACTTGGCACACAGGAACATGGGAAGCAGGGAGGGGAAGGCATTTGCTCAAGATCATATTGTTAGTAAAAGGAATATCATATTACTAATGATAGGATTATTAATGACCTTATCATTACTATGAAGTGGGATTGGAAGCCAAGTGGTTTGGAGTTTGTGCTATTTCTGTTTCTCAACCAGAAACACATCCATGCACACATGAACACCTACCCCACCGCCTTTCCTCATCCCTGACCACACATCACATTGGAAACATACCATTTCAGAGCAGCTGGGTGGATACACCAACTCCGAGAAACCTTACCGCACCATCATGCCTTGTGTTTACACAACACCACAGGTACTCTCACGTGCGGGGTCTGTGTTTTCCTGGCCTGGAGACTTGGATCCAGCTTTTCCAGAGACCAACTCGGAGAACACAGTTTCCTCTCTCTGTATCGGTTTCCCCCTTCAACACATGTTGACACCCCCTTGGCTGGAGACAAACCTCACTCAATACTTCCTTTCCTTTTTTCTTCTTTTCTTGGTTCAAGGCCTCCCACTGGGTCCTGTGCCCTCTTACTGTGCACTTCCTCGGCAATCAGGCAATCACTAACGGTCTCTTTCAGGCTTTGCTTTTGCCCTGGGGGACACAGAGCAGCCAGGCTGCTGGAAAGTTGACACTGGGAGAGGCCACATACAGGATAGGGTACAGCTGGGAACACAGAGAGAAGTGGGTGAGTTCTGCTAGGAAAAATTAAGGCATACTTCCTGGAGGAGGCGCCAGTTTGCGGGGCCTTAGAAGGGCAAGAGGGGCGTCCCTCCCCGCTATAGCTTCCTGCCCAGTCCCTTCCTCGAGTCCTATGATGGCGATGGTGAGGATTCAGGCCCTGCTCAGAGAGGCTCAGGGAGGAAAAGCAGGGCCCACACTCATCTCGGGGAGACAGCTGAGCACAGAGGTGCGACTCCACCGAACGTGGGGTGCTGGCAGCTGATGCTGAGAGCTCCATAGTGGGCGGGGCCGCCTGCCTCAGATGTCCCGACCACAACAATACGTCATGGCGCTCCCTGGCTGCGGCCTCAGTCTTCCCCAGCCTGCTCGGCCTTGTTTCCCCTCCCTAGAGGGGGTGTACAGAACTCTGCTAAGCCCCTTGACGTCATGTCCCAAGAAGTTCAGAACAGTTCCTGTGACTTCAACATTTGGAGTCAGTTTTTAATTTTTAAAAAATTCTTTTTAAGGCCGCATCCAAGGCACATGGAAGTTCCCGGGCCAGGGACTGAATCCAAGCCGCAGCTGTGGCAACGCTGGATCTTTTAACCCACTGCGAGGAGCCAGGGATGGAACTGGCACCTTTGCAGTGAACCGAGCTGCTGCAGTCGGGTTCTTAACCCACTGTGCCACAGTGGGAACTCCAGGAGTCAGTTTTTGTATGTCCACATATTGGAACTGTAGGAAAGATTCCGTGATCCAGTTCACATTGAATGAGCATTTGCTGTGTGCCTGGTACTGCCTCTGGCAAGCTCTCAACCACACTTGGAGATCTGCACTTACTCCAATCTACCAGATGGGAAAAGCGAGGCTCAGAGAGGTGAAGCAGCTTGCCCAAGATCACATAGCAAGAAACTGGAGAGCTGAAATCCAAGACTCTGGAGCAGGGGCAGCAAATCTTCCTGCGAACGGGCCAGAGAGAGCAAATACTTTGGCCTTTGAGGGCTAGACAGTCTCTGTTGTAACTAAAAGCTGCATTCTGTGGTAATATTGCAAAAACCCACCACAGGTGATATGGAAATGATTGAGTGTGGCTGTGCGCCCGTAAAACTTGACTTGTGGACACCGAAATTTGAATTTCACATAATTTTCACATATCAGGAAATAGTCTTCTTTTAACATTTCCCAGCCGCTTCCAAAGGAAACAAAACATTTGAGTTGGCTGACTATGGTTTGTTGACCTCTAGAGCCCATGTTGGTAACTTTACTCATTCATTCATTTTCATTTTTTTCTTTGCTTTTTAGGGCCTCACCTGCAGCACATGGAGGTTCCCAGGCTAGGGGTCCAACGGGAGCCAGAGCTGCTGGCCTACACCACAGCCACAGCAACACCAGATCCTTAACCCACCGAGTGAGGCCAGGGATCAAACTCACAACCTCATGGTTCCTAGTCGGATTCATTTCCTCTGAGCCACCACAGGAACTCCCATTTATTCATTCATTCATTCAGTATTTTGAGGCCTGCACTTTTCTGGGTATGGGAGATAGCATGCAAACACAAGGCAAGTGAAGGTGCTTCTCTTTGGGAAATAAGTTTCATGGGAGAAACAGCCACGAGCAAGTAAACAAACAAGACCATTTCACGTGGTGGAAACTGCTAGTGAGGAAATTTCACGGGGTGATGTAACCGGGTCTGAAAGTGAGAAACAGAGAGAGAGAAACTTTCATTTGGATTGTCCGAGATGGTGAGTCTGAATTCCTCTTTTTGTCAGCTCAGGCAGTCCTTGGCTGCGGCCCGCTGTTTGGGGGCTGAGGGTAGGGCTTAATAAGAAACAGATTGGCCAGTGGCGTCTGAGCTTCTTGGCAGAGCAGTGGTATCTCGAGAGAGCTGTTTGGCCTTGGTATCTTTTTATCTCTCTTTCTGTTTGGCCAGATACCTCGGAGAAAAGATCCCACCATCTCTGTCCTTCGGGTCCTGGCTGCTGAGTTGTGGGTGAGGATCGAGGTGGGAGACTCCAGCATTCACGTTCACGCATTTGCTTTACCCATGCTTTTAGCGTGATTTATCCACCCTCAACTGCGCTCCTCCCACCAGAAACTCTGCCATTTCCGTTGTCTGGAGGAAAAAAATAACTGATTGTGTTTCCACCCTGATGGGAAGAGCTGGTATCTCTTTTAGGAATTTCCTTTCAACCGGCTCTCCTATTTTAGCTGCCGCCCACAACACTCTCTTCTGGGGTTGGCAGGGGTCACCAGTGACCGAGGCTTGGGGCACGGTGGTGATGGTGGCATTTCAGCAGAGAAATTATATTTAGCATTCCACCCTGGTGGCTTGCCCTTTGGCTTTAGGCTTTTAACACTAAGAGTTGCTTAAGTATCAACTGCAGTGGGGGTTTGGGAGAGGGTACAAGAGGAAAGCTGGAGCTGAATTCCTCCTCTTTACTCAGAAGGACAGCTAGAATCCAGACGGCCGTAGATCGTTCCAGGCAGAGGGACAGGAGGTGTGAAGGCATAATTATGGTACAATGCAGTGGGTTCTCCAACAATGGGCAAGTGGCAGAATCTTCTGGAAGGCTCCTTTAGACACTGATGGCATGGCGCCAGCTCCCAGACTGTCAATAGTTTTTGGCTGAGGTGCTAAAAGTTCAGAACTAACAGGTGATGCTGCTTTGGGCATCACACCTTATAAACCAAACCGCTGGTATAAGTATAACGGAAGTGGAAGCATTTAGCACCTGTGTGTCAACAATAGACTGTCATGATTGTTTTGGCCTCCTAGTTCCCCAGAAAGGCTTAATATGAGATTGGCTCAAACCTGACCCTTGTTCTGTTGAACCCAGACACCGCCTACTCCCCATTTCCTGGGCCGCTAGTGGACCGTGGACCACAGAGATCAACTGCGCATCCCATGCGCCCACTTCCCTCCATTTTCTATAGGGTGGGGGAGGTCTGGAGAGGGTGAAGGACTTGGCTGATGTCTACCCGGCTGGACTGGGCAGAGCAGGGCTTCTGTGGGAGCCCAGGGCTTTTCTAGGGCTGGCCATCTCTCGATCCAGGGTTGCTTCCTCTTTTGGGGACGGAGTTTTGGCCGCTTCTCTGCTCCTCCTCCCGCCCCCGCCTACACCACGGGAGAGCAAACGGGAAATTTGAGTTTCCTCCGCCTCACTCAAGACTGTCCTTTTCCTACAAGGGGAATTTCTCCACCTGGACTCTCCAACCTTCTGCTTGTGGGGTCTAGGGGGCCGCTGACGGGAAGCATCTAGGTGGGTGGGTGGGGGCAGGCCAGGAAAGACCCAGGGGTCCCCAGGAAGGCCCGGGGGTTGGAGGGGGCAAGCATGGCACTCAGGGTTCCACTGGGGGGAGGGGCCTTTTGCTCCGGAGGAGAAGGGGGCTAAGGTCTGGCTGTCCTCTGACCCCCCCTGAAGAAGTGCTGGGTTTAGGGGAGCACTGGGGGAGCCCCAGTGCTAGGGGCCCAGGGCGTGATGATAAATTCGGGGGAGAGGTAGAGAGACAGAGAAACAGAGAGAGACACCGAGAGCTAACTGAGGAGACGAGAGGGAATTAGATAATAGGATTTGGTGGGGCAGGGTTTGGAGGGCGAGGGAGAAAGAGAGAGAGGGAGAGAGAGAGAGACAGAGAAAGGGAGACGGAGAGATCCAGGGAAAAGAAAGTTAGGGAAAGTTCGGACAGAAGGTGGA